>PVJO010021774.1:0-29332 GCA_004026905.1 Hystrix cristata | reverse complement strand
TGTGTGCGGGCACGTGTGTGTTGATGATATATACATACCGCCTGGTCTCTGTATGTGCAGTGTGTGTATGTGTGGTGTGTATGCAGTATGTTTGGTATACAATATGTATATTTGTATGTATATGCCATGTGTATATGTGTGCATATGTCTCTGTGCATGCATGCATAAGATTGTGTATATGTGCATACATACACACACATATGCATGTTTGCTTATACATTGTGCAGATGTGTACTGTGTGCATTCGTATGTACATGCATGTTTACATGCATATATGATGTACGTGCACAATGCAGTAAGTGTGCATGTGTGCACATGCATGTATATGCATGTGTGCGTACACGTGTGTGAGAGAGAGCTCCTTTAGAACACATCAGGGCTCCTTGTCTGCCCTAATGCTCTTGGGAGTCTCCACAGAGCAGGCCAAGCTGGCACTCCCATGCCTGCTCTGGGCCACTGGGGATCTGCCTGGGCAGGGTGTGGGCTTGCAGGTGCTCACTGGCAGGGCCACAGCCCAAGGACAGAGGTGGGAGACCATCACCATGGCAGGGCAGGCAGGGCTCTGCTTGGTGGCCCTCCTCCTTCCCTGTGGCAGGTGCCCACGGCTGGCCCCAAGGACTCTGCTTCTGCCACCTTTTCCGACACCGCAGAGGACTGATCCCTTCACAGAGCGCGTCTGACAACACTGCTCAACACCATGTGACAGTGTAACCCGTCACAGCTGAGGAACCTCCGTGACAGTCACCACAAAGCTAATTTAAAATTTTTATTAAAAATCAGTCTGAAAAAATCTCCAGGGACAAAACAGCTCTGGAGCAAATGCAAAACATGCTGTACTGCTAACAGGTGGCAGGAGCTCTCTGGGAGCCAGGACTGACGGCTCAACGGCCACCTCTGCAAGGGGGAGTCCAGGGGGACACGTGAGGGAGCCACGGGGTGACCTCCACGTGAAGTCGCTGTCCAGCAGTTCAAAGCAGGGCTGGGCGCTGGAGAGCAAACACATGTGCCGTGATTCTAACCATGACGGATGTGGCTTTGCCACAGAAACGTCTGGTCCTGCCGGGGGACGAGGTTTCTTGCAGGGTCTGCAGACAACCAGACATGGCAGGGCAGCTGGGATGGCTTCTGCCCTCCGCTCTGGAAGGACCAGCAGGGAAAGGCAGGCAGAATGTGAGAACAGCTTGGAGCCGTGTGGAAATCCAACCCGTGACAGCCGCTCCCAGCCTTCCACACTTAGCCCTCCACACCGCCTTCCCCGTGAAGTCGCCTTGCCTGCTGCCCTGCCCTCTGACTCAGGGCACAGGGCAGTGGCTCCCGAGGGAGGGCGGGACATGGTGCTCACTAGAAAAGACCTCCTCCTGCTGGCCACAGCGGGACTTCTGCATGCAGGGAGGACAGAGATCTGCGGCCTGGCTGGCCAGCTTTCTGGGAGGAGGTGAGGCCTGGCCGCAATCTAGACTCCTTGGAGGAAGGCTGGGAAATCACACCGGCAAGAAGACGAGCGGGGCTCCAGCCAGTCCCCACCCGGGCCCTATTCCTGTGGACAGCGTCCTCGTGGGGGAGGACAGCAGGCTTGCTTAGCTGGGTGTCAGGGCCTCCCCGGATACACAGCCTACCGTCCCCAGCCCAGCACATCCAGCCCTTCTTTTCAGGATGCCAGATACATCACCGGCCTGAGCAGCTGAGATTTTGCCACCAATCTTGGCTACTGCCGGGACTCTAATTGTGTTCCTAGGATCTGCTCAGTGAGCTCAGCACACAAGGGCCTTTTAACAAAACAATTATACTGTCAGGTAGCGTAATTCCAAAAAGTGTGGCTGGTTTCTAAAAATTCCTTAACCCAAGTTCTACAAGTGACTCACATCTTTTGCGCAAGCTAAGGTAGGGACTGTGCCCTTTCTCCTGCTTTGCCAGCTCTGGTAGGAGCAGGGCCTCCTCCACCCCCAGGGCCGCATGCGTGTTAAAATGCCTTAGCTATGAAGATGGGATGGGCCCAAGCTTGATGTGTCCACTCACATAAAAATGAGGCTAAGTGGAGAACCTCAGGGGGTGATGTTTTGCATAAAAAAAACACTAAGTCAAGGATTAGCTAATGGTAGGAGACCAGAAGAGAAATCTGGGGTCCTGCATATTTAGCTCCAAGTGACACTGGGCAGGGTGTACTTGTGGTAGGGTCAGAGTCCAGCTTTGCTCTGAGCTGACGCCCTCCTGCTGTGTCCCCCCCCCCCCCGCGATGGCCCCTCCGGGTCCTGATGCAGGAAGAAGGACTGCCCCTACGTCACATCTTGATCAGGAACTTCCCAGCATCCAGAATCATGAGATCACTTTGTTTTCTTTGTAAATTACCCACTGTCAGGCGTTCGGTTATAGGAAAACAGAACCCACCTCACCGGTCCCCTAGGCGCACACAAGCGCAGGCTTCAAGGCGGGCCGCAGGAGGGGCATTCCGGGGACAGAGCCAAGCCAGGCCACCCAAGCAGGGCTCGCTTGTCACGAGGATGCTCCTGTCTCAGGACACACAGCCGTTGCAGCACCCGGCCTCGCTGTTGTTGTGACTTCACTAATTGGCTGCTTGCTTAGAAACTGCACTGATCAAGCTTGACAGTTTTTCTTCCTGCGCCGGCAGCGTCTCCCGGGAGCCTGTCCGGGCCGCTCCTCCGGTCTGGGCGCCCCGCACTCCACCGCCAGCCCTGCTTCCAGGCCGCAGGCGCGGCAGGCGTGACGGACCGGGCACGGACGCTAACAATAAGCTGTCACGAACTCCATTCAGACAAGAAACACAGAGAAATCCAGGGCCCCCGGCCCTGCGGCCGGCTCCGGGCGCCGGGTCGCTTCGTGCAGATGCGGAGTCGCCAGCGCGGTGCGAGCGCCGAGCTCGGGCCCTGGTGGAGGAGGGAACCTGAAAACGTCATCCGAACGCACCTTCCCGAGGTCGCGCGTCTGCGCCGACGCAGCAGGGGACCGGACAGGGCGGCTAGTTCACCACGTCGTAGTAGTAATTGCGCAGGCGCAATTCCACGGCTGCAAAGCCCGGCCGTTTCTCCACCCTGGAAGGGGAAGACGACCGTCAGTCTTTGTCGCTGCGCTTGCGCAAAACGCCAGCCGGGCCTCGGCAGGCGCGCGTCTGCACCGCCCCTAGTGCCCAGCGGGCTCCAGGTCTCGGCCCGGTCTCTGCCCGGTAAGGGGACAGAACCCAGCTCCATCGCTGCCCCCAACCCCCCAAATCCGCAGCACCCAACTCTGCGTTCGTGCCAGAGCCCAGGCGTTCACGGCCGCCGCGAGGGCGCTGGAGCTGCGCACCAGGGCCCAGACCAGCTTCAGAGGCGTCTCCTTCGCTACCAGCAAATAAAACGTGTCAGGAGACACCTAGCTGGCACTACGCTGCAGACACCTTCATGTTGGACTAGAATCTTCTCAAAAGCAAAGACATGGACATAATTGTAACTGTGCCTCCCCATGCTCCAGCCGATGGCTCTAGACTTCTGAAAATGGGCCACTGAGTCGGGCTCTTGCTAAAACTCAGAGCTTATCACAGCCGAGGCGAAGACCCGCCGCCTTAACCACAACGGAGCAAGGCGGGCTGGTGGCTTGTGAGCGCTGGCCTGAGACACTGCCTAACGCTTCCACAGTCTGTGACCTCTAGACACTCGTGTGCAGGACCACTGTCTTCTCCAACATGTGCCTGTTCTACGGGTCTGCCGGAAGGGGGTCCTGTCCCTCCGTCTGTAGGGGATCGGTTCAGGATCCCCGCAGAGCCAAAACCCATGCACGCTCAGGTCCTTTCCGTAAAGTGAGATGGTGTTTGCTTGCATCACTAGACTACTCAGGATACCTAAGACAATGCAAATGCTGTGGAGACAGTTCCGAGACTATATAATAAAGTGAATGATGGCAAGGAAAAGTCTGTTCATACTCCGTACAGTCGTCCTTCTTTTTAAATATTTTTAATCTACAGCTAATGGAATGGTCAACACAGAACCTGCAGGGACCGAGTATCCCTGCTTAGAAGTTATATTTGTTGTTTGGTAAGTCTTTTGGCTATAATGCAAGTAGGTAAAGTTGCCAATGAGTGAAACGGAACTCCAGGTAAACTGTATACAGCTGTCCACATCCAGCCATTTCAACTACAGTAACTTCAGTTTCACCTGGTTCAGGCAAGCTGCCCGAGGACAGCCGCGGTACTCGCCTGAGAACCCAGCAGCCCTTGCTGTTCCCAGAGTGGAGCAATTTCTGTAGAACCAAATGGATAATGCCAAACGGCATGGAAAGATGTGATTCCCCTACAGCTTTCTAAGGGACATGGCAGTCGACGCTGCCCGGCAGGTCAAAGGCGAGGGACATTTCACAAGCTTGAGATGCCACCTGGGATTCTGTGACGCCCTCCCCACACAGCAGTCCCGTAAGATCATGCCGCCCAGTGCCTCAGCCGTCTTAGTCTCTAAGTGCACAACATGATGCTACTGCAAAATCACCTGACAATGTATTTTTTGGAACACGTCCCTGTCCTTAAGTGACACGACTGTATCTGAAAGCAGGCGATCTCCGTCCCTGCCGTCGTTTACTTAGGAGAGGGCACCCTCCTGACACATGAAGACAGAATTTGTGCTGCTTGGCAATGCCCGGGCATATGCAGACCGCAGGACGTGCCCGGTACTCACTCGTATGTCCAGCACAGGTTCATCAGCTCGTACATCTCCTGTGGACACCCGGGCGGGCAGCCCATCCGCTCCCCCTTCTCCAGCATGGCGGTCACTTCACTTCCTTTCATCCCCTAAGACATGCGAAATGCGAAGGGGCTTTTAAAACATCACCTCGGTCAGCAGAACAGAATAGCAGGCTCGCCCCCAAGACTCAGCGGCACATGCTGTGCAGTTTCGGCCATGCAGGTCCCCAGCTAGGAGCCCCTCATCGGGGTGCAGGGGAAGGCGGGGGCCGCGGCAGAGGCTCTGGGAGCCCTCTCCCGTCTCCGCACCCACGTCTCGCCCCGCGGCCCCTTGATCTGTGCCCTTCCGGCGTATTTTTTTTAAATTAAAAAGAAATCTTTAAAATGTAACTGGGCTATAAATTGGATGCTGTCAACAGTCATCATTTCTGTCCTAACTCTGATGACGGACGGTCTGGGTATATATTTTATGCACCTGTATGTGTGATACACAATGAAAACACACACTGTCCAGCTAGCAGCGATCTTTGTTCAGTACAAACAGAGGCCAGACTCAGAGAAGTGCCCACATTTCATGTTTTTCGGGTGCCTGTGAAGATAACCTGGTCCCTGTCTAAAGACCGCAGAGTTAAGAAAGCGAGCGTGCTGTTAAGAATGGCGTACTCAGCTGGCGTGTGGCCCCTGCTTGTAATCCCACCACTCTGGGGCGCTGAGGCAGGAGGATCACAAGTTTAAGCCCAGCCTGGGCAACTCAGTGGGACTCTGTCTCGAAATGAGCAAAGGGCTCTAGACGCAGCTCGGTGGGAGGCCCCTGGGTTCGATCCCTAGTGCTGAAACCAAAGAAGACTGGCTCACGCGATAGGGCTTCTGGCCGTAGGAGAACGCTTCCCACATGAGCACACCGAAGCTCCAGACGTCACTCTTGCTGGAGAAGCGGTAGTAGTTGATGCACTCGGGGGCGTACCACTTCACGGGCCACTTCCCGTGAGTCTGGGCCTGGGCGAGAGCAGACGGAGAGGCGGGGTCAAGAGCAAGGTCTGTGCACCCCACTCAGGGCAGCTTCACCCCCGGAGCTGAGATCCGGGACAACCACGCAGCTGGCAGCAGATGAGCGGCCGACAAAGTGTGGTCTGTGCGGACAGCGGAAAGGATGGAGAAGGTGTGCACGCTCCAGGGGGGGAACGTGTGGGCTTCTCACTACAAGAACAAGCCAGTCACCAGAGGCCAGCACTGTGGTCCCCTGATGAGCTGCCTAGATGGCTGTGTTCATGAGCAGGAGGGAGTGCAGCTGCCAGTGCCCGCGAGGGCAGAGTGGCCGGAAGGGAGTTCAGGGCAACGGTTTCAGGTTCCCGAGACACAGAGTGCTCTGCAGACAGGTGGCGGGACAATGTGAGTATACTCACCACTGCTAAACCGCGTGTAGAGATGATCATGATGGTGAATTTCAGGTTATGTGTATTTTACCACACTTTTAAAAAAGAATATGATCGTGACCCAGAAAATGCTTTGTGTGTGTGCTTGCGTGCATGTGTGCACATGTGTGTGTATTTCCAATGAATTTTTAAAGTACTATTTAATTTTCAAGTATTAGACACTAATTTTAATATTTAGGTATCATTTTCAAGATTCAGGCCAAACTGCTTGCCAGGGAATCCTGGAGCTGTTCACAGGCACATTTAACTACTACCAAATATTCATCTATAGTTTTGAGCCAATGCTAATTACTTCAGCATAGACTATTTCCTCGTATCATTTAAAAGCTAGTATTAAATGCCTTTAAATTTTCTAACTTCCTAATTTAAGAAATCCAGTGATAATACAAAGATCCAAACGGCACACAGGGAAAACCCTTCCTCTGGGGTCTGCAAGTCAGGGCGCTGTCCTGTTCAGTCTTGTTAGCTCTTGCTGATGTCATCCTGCAGCCTACGTGACAGCCTCTGGGCCCCGATTTCAGTGAAAACTGCTTTTACTTTGCTGTTGTGGGTCCAAAGCAGCAATCAGTGGACAGCACTCTGGAGGCGGGAGGGCGCCCTTAGATCACTTCTCAAAAGGGTACAGTCGGCTACTTTGGTCTCCACCACATGCTGCGTTAGCTTCACATTTTTATTTCAAAAGCTAGGACAATACAGTCATGTAGGCCAACTGAAGTTTATTCTGAATTTTGAACTGCTAAGAAGATAAACCTCTAACACACCCTAAATGTGCTGAAAAGCTAGTCTCTCCATTGCCAACTCCAGCCTCTCTGCCAGACTGACAAAGCTTAATAGGTTTTTTTTCTTTTTGCGTGTTACTAGTAAGATCGCTTCTTATCCCACCATAATAAAGAAAACATACATCTTTTTTTTTCAGATTTTTGCCACCTGCTGCTCTGAGCATTAGCTGAGTTGTTCCTACCTTGTAGTAGTTCTGATCAGCACCAAGCGCTTTGGAAAGCCCGAAATCACTGATCTTGGCATAATGCTGTGTGACCAGCAGTACGTTTCTTGCAGCCAGATCCCTGTGCACAAAATTGCACTCCTCCAGATACTTCATTCCCATGGAAACCTGGTGGACCAGCTCTATGATGTTCTTATCCTTGACATGCCTGCAAGCCACAAGGGTGCCGTCAGTCGTAGCAGACAGCGGCCCATTTCAGAGTGAAAACACCCACGTGTTTCATGCACCCAGAAGACAAACCCACTCACTCCCTGCTCTCAAACAGTTGCAGTTGTGAGTGGTGACAAACAACCGCTTAGCCTACGCTGGTCCAAATGAGACGCCACCTTCCTGGCAGTTCAACAAGCTTTGTTTTCAATGTATGCTTTGAATTGCACGAAAAACAGTATAAAGGAGTTGCCAACCCTGAATCATTGTTCTAACGTTGAACTGGTAGCATAGCCAGTCTCGGGTCTCAGTTCCTGCCTTGTGAAGGGAGTAGCAATGCCCCCCATGAAGACTGAAGCAACGGCCTAAGTAAAGAACAAACATAAGGTAGCAAATGGGGTGAGCTAATCAGTGGCCGCGGTTCTGTCTTATTTCGAGTGAGTTTCTCCATCTCAACAATCTGTGTTCTCTGTTTCTTTTTCGTAAGACTCTTTTTGGTTTATGTCTTGTTCTCTCAGTAACTACTCTGAAGATACCGATACACAGTGTAAAGACTATTGTTATGCTCTTATTATTTGATTATGAAATTTTGCTTTTTTCATAAAATAAAAATTAAAAAAGAAAAAATACAGTATGTTTAAATGAGCACAGTGAGATCACTCTGCTCATAGATGTCATCAGTTAACAGCACCCGATACTTTTGGAATTGCTTGGGGAAGCTCTGAGGTCAACCAGACCACGGAAGACACAACCGTGATCCCTCGAACACTGCTGGCTTTCAGTGTGTCTTTAAAGAGAGCAAGGCCCACCCAGTGTGGGCAGATGCCATGTACAGATAATCTGGGGCCGATCTCATCACCGGAGCAGGAGAGTGAGCCAGGGAGGGAATGAGGGTAAAATCACTGGCTCAGAGATTTTTCTAAGCAACGAGAGCTGCTCTGCCCCTTTCATTCCTCTCTCAGGGTCCCTGAGTGTGGACTGCAGTGAGCAGGTATGAAAGGTTAGAAGATTCCTCATAGAAATCAGGCTGCGGTGAGGTCAGACGCAACCCTGCCCCTTCCCGGCAGGTCCTGTGCCCTCTGGGCCCTTGATGGTACCTGTTCTGCTGTAAATACTTGTTGAGCGGACCGAGCTCGGCCATCTCCATAACCAACATCCAGGACTCGGCTTCACAGATCCCGATCATGCGCACAATGTAAGGGTTGTCTAGCTGCTGCATGACATTCGCTTCTGTTAACAATTCGTCCTTCAGAGCTGGGTCATTGGCCTCATTCTTCAATATTTTCACAGCCACTGTTTTCAAGCCTCTGCAAAAGAAAAAGGCTAACCCCTAAAAAATACTTTCTGTGAAACATAATTGCTGTGCAGAAATGTTGTTATGGAAACATGTGCCACAGAACGGACATGGAGATTTACCTTAGGAAGCCATAGGATACATAACCAGGCTCCAACCATCCTCTCTTAGGGTACAAAAAAATACACACACTACTTAGAAATAATGGTAGGACCAGTGCTGAAGGATGCCCTACACCAAGCCAAACCCCTACACTGTAAAATATGCTGATTCCTCTGACATTTTGTGATTTGCTATCTAGGTTACGTGTAAGCATATGAATATAACATTCCTTTAGTATAAATTAAAAGTGAATTTCTGGGTGTGGAATTAAAAGTGTACATTGTCAAAGCTCATGTTAAACACCTTTTTCCCCTACTGACCTTTGTTAACTTTAAATCTCAGCAAGTTTGCAAAATATTAGATTTTTCATAAAAAATATCACCTTGAAAATATTCTGATAAAGTGATGCTTAAGTGGGAGGAGCGGACTTAACTATGCATGATTTGAAAAATTACACCTCTCTACCATTCAATTTCCACATGCATGGAAAGCATACCTCTTTTGTTGAACTCCCAAACTAGAGAATGACAACAGAACTATCAAATAAAACAAGACAAATCAAAGAATAACAGAATAAGACTGACATACAGGAAAGCACACACAAGTTTGGTGGATGTGACTAACTGATCACACCATGTGACTTTTACACAGACAGGGTCAGAACATTCCCAGCCTTGCATCCCCCCCAAGGACATGGCGACACTTCTTTCATGCCACCACTGGACAACTAGTTGTTTTGCCCTTCATATTTTGGTCTAATATCCACCAGAAACTGATTTTGTGTATGGTGTGAGGCAGGGATCAAAATAAGAAGCAAAAATACTTGTTTCTTCCAAATGTTTTTAAGAGAAATAACACCACAAACTCTTCCAGAAAAATAGAAGAGGAAAAAAAATTCCCAACTCATTTTAGAAAGCCAGCATTATTCTAAATGCCAAAGCCAGATAAAGAAATTGCAAGAGAACAGCTGACTGATACCTTTCATGAACACAGATATAAAAATTTTAAGAAAAATACTTAATAAATTAAGATTAGTGATTTATGAAAAAGGACAAAAAGGATAAAATGAATGAATGATGGACAAGTGGAGTTCATTCCAGGTAGGTGAGGTGTGTTTCATATTTGAAAGCTGATCAGTGTAATTCACCACATGAAGACAACGTGGTGATCTCAGCGGAACACAGTATTCAGTAAAATTCATCAGACATTCATGACTTTAAAAATTACTTGGAAATGTAGGCAAAAAAGGACACTTCTTTAGTCTGACAGAGAACAGCTACAAACCTATAGCTAACATCATAAGCCCACGGTGAAGCACTGGAGTCTTTCCTTTGCGGTCAGGTGTAAGGCTACCCGGCTCTACAGTTCCCAGCTATGCAGGAAGGCAAGGAAAAGTGCACACGAGGACAGGGATTAGACAAGATGAAATAAAACTCTCATTATTTACAAATGACTTATTTTGGGGAAGAATAAGCAAATTTGGCCCTGTTGCTGGTTATCAGATTCAAGTGCAAAATCAGTCATAGTTCCATATACAAGTGATGTCAGGGATTAAGAAATAAATTTTTTTAAATGACACCTTATATATTAACATCAAAAGTGGGGGCTAAATACCTAAGAATGTATCTAACAGAAGTGTTCAAGACTTCTACACAGAAAACTAAACAAGTCAGTAGAGAGAAGTAGGAGACAGTAAAGAAAACCTCCAATATATGAAGGGCAGGCCATGCTTATGGACTAGAACACCTAACTGGTAAAAACATTATTTTTGCCCCAAATAGATAGCCTCTGCTTTCCTCAAACTCTGTACTCACAATATTATGATATTATGTGTTCATAATTATGTATATTTTAACTCACATATTTAAGCAAGGAATTTGAATATGATCAATGAATTGAGAAAATAATATCTAAATATATAAAAATTAATATTTTTTAAAAGTGTGATAAACACACATATATTAAAAATGAGCATCATAGCCACTTTAGTGTGTATATATACACATATGTGTGTATGCACATACACATATACATACGGGACGGGCAGCCTCAGAAGCAAGAGTTTCTGTGTATACTTTGGTCTGTATGTTTTTTCTCTTTCTTGTGCTGCTGGGGATTGAACCCAGGACCTCATGTATGCTAGGCAAGTGCTGCACCACTATGATACATGGTGCATGGTCCTCATCAATACTTTTGACCCTTGAATCATGTACATTACCAACTCAATAAAAACTTTTTAACAAAAATTCCCTGAATTTCAAATAGCATGAAACAATTAACCCAATCATATTCATATTAGTATCATACCTCGTCAAAGAGAGGGTTGTTGTCAAGAAATTCAGAAACCAGCATTTTTACTGAATATTCTATGTGGATGCTTTTTAAAGACCAGATGAAATATGAAGACATTTTAGTAATGTAGTAATTTTAACTATTGTGTAATACACATTGTTATTTGAAATTATGACATAAAACAAACAAAAATCATTTTAATGTTTCAAAGTCAATAACTTTCTGGGTAAGAAAAATGAAACAGTATTAAAATCAAAGAAAATAAATAGGAACATCATACTGTTATTTCATTTCAGTGAAATAGTGTATGTGTGCATGTAAGTGCATTATAAAGAAACAAAAAAACGCACTAAGATTAGTTAGAGTGGCGGGCCGTGTTTGGGTAGTGTGAATATGTTGTTCTTATTACATATTTGTTTCTATTTCCTAATTTTCTGTGAGGCAGATGTACTAAAACTAACACACTGAGCTTATATCCGTAGTAGGTATAATAGCAGATGCTTTCATTATAAGTGTTCCAGGAATGAACACAAATTATGTTAATAAACAAGATTTAGTCATGTTAAGTGTGTTTGTGTTTGGGATTAAATGAGCATTACAGGCGTGTTCTCAGAAGTTTTTAGAATACAGCTCACGTGAGGATGACTGGCAGGAGGGAGCGCCCCACTTACTTCTTCATTTGGTAGTAGCCCTTCTTCACGGTCCCAAAGTTCCCAGATCCCAGTTCGTTTTCCTCCAGGGTCAGCAGGTTCCGGTCCAGGTAGACCTCTTTGGGCCTGATCTCTTCGGGGTCTGCATAAGGGCTCTCATATACTTCGGTGTCCATGGGCAGGGGCTGTCTCTGCGGGTCTGTAACACATCCGGGAAACACAACCCGGGAGCTGGGTCCGCAGCAAAGACTCAGCCATTTCCCACTCCAGCCCTCCTGTGGTCACGTACCCTTTTGGTCACATCGAGCAGTTAGCTTTTAACTGAGAAATGGGGGCAGGGTTGGGAGGTATCAAGAAAAGGCCACCTACACAGGCAACAGCAGTGCATAGGGCTGAGGTGGCTTTAACCAGGTCTGAAAACTCTCTGACACCCCTCCTATCGAGAGATGGGGTCTCTGTCACTTCCCCAGGTGGGTTTCATAGCTGTGTCAACCAACACAGTACGTCAGAAGCCATGTAGGTATGTGACTTCCGGGAGAAGCTATAGGCATCTGTGCACCTCTGCTCCCGGTGTCTTGGGAGCTCTGAGGCTGCCATGTTGGGAGAATCCCATAATAGTCCACTCAGAGACACCAGAGGGCCCTGGGGCCAACCGGAGACAGAGCGGCCCCTGGCCTCACCGCCACCTCGGCCCCCCGGTTCCAGCTGTAGCCCGACAAGTTCCTGACACACAGGAGTTAATTAAATGAGGGACACCGGATGCCCAATGTTGTGAGCCACTGTTTTGGGGACGCTTTTTAGCAATAAACAGACTCCAAGTTTGTGAATAAAAGTGATCTCGGAGACACCTAGGGAACCCCAGGAAGACCCCCAGGCCGCATTTCTGGGAACAGGTCATCAATGGCGCACTTCACAGCTGCTCCTACACCAGCAGCTCGGCTGTCCCTTCATTTACCACCTGTGCCTTCTGGTAATGAGTGGACACTAGCAGCTTTCTGAGAACGTGGCCATCACAGAAATTCAGCTGAGGGTGGATGTGACATTATGAGAGACACAGACTCCCAAAGACGCAACATGAATGCTGCCAACCTTGCCACTGCCTTCAGCAGAACCACCCTGCCCACGGACACAAGGCATCTGCTGCCTGCCGATGGACAGTGACGTCCCCACTGTGGGTCGCTGCAGACAGCGTGGCACATGCGTGAGCCACGTCTGCAGACTCGGAAGTGACCGTGACCTTTGCCCTGAGAAGGCACCACGAGTGAAAGCACGTTCTCACCTCTCTCTGGGACCCAGGACCCTCCTCGTTCTGGCTCATAAGGATTGAAAGACACTGTACTTTCTGGCCGGCTCCCCGAGGTTGCGGAAGTCTGAGACACACAAATGGCAACATGTCATTTTTCCCCACTGATGCAGTACAGTGGAGCTGAACAATTATAATTCATTTTCAAATATCACAGTTTAACTTAGGCAGGAAAGACAAAGGGAAGAATTAGGAAGAAAGAGAAGAAAAAATAACAAGTTATCTCATTCTTGGAGCAGCTATTGGGGGCCTCAGAGCGTGCTATGAGCAAACCTGCTCTCCGGTGCAGGCAGAGCTCCCTCTCCGCTTAGGCGCCGGTTCGCATCCCATCACGGTCCACCTCAGATGTGCAGGGCTTTCATGGTCCTCTTGGACTCGTTTTCCTCCTTTACGCTACCTCTCTGATCTTATTTATGTGGAAGTTACTTTTAAAGGGAAATTAAATTTCCACCAGCTGCTTCTGTCTCCTTCTCGACTCCAAAGCATTTGTGTATCCCAGTTTCCCCATGTCTTTATCCTCAGAGGAGATCTAGCAAGGTGTGAGCTGGTGCTAGAAGACAGTCCTGAGAAGTCCTGACGAGGCCCGGCTGCTCTACCTCTGGCCACAGATGTGGGGCTGCCGCTGCTATTACTAGAGGTAATGGCGATTTCGGGCCGTGAGATGGGGAGTGCTTTGCTTACCTGGAGGAAGGAAATTCTTCCTTCCGCCCGTGGCAGATAAGAGAAGCATATCTAAAGCACAGCTCTGTGGGCTGTTACTCTATTATGTATCTAATTAACATCAACTTGCATCATGAAAAAACTGGGAAAATCCGCTCCTTATGTTCCTAAGGAGTTTCCCTTCTGAGCATCTTGAATCAAGTTTTCCTGTCCCACCTTCCCCTCTACATCGAATCAGGTGATTGCTACTTAGTTCACGGGAAAACCAAACCACAGTTCAAACACTCTTCTTTGTTTGTTTGGTTTTGGCTTTGCTGTGAGTTGGGTAGCAACTTTATATACCCGTTGAACTTATCAGCACCCAAATGCTGGCTACAAAAATGAGGTAACACACATTTCAGAGACATGTAAGAAAACGGAGAGAGTAAGCTCTACATCACAGTCACTTACGTTACAGAGCACATTAAGTCCTCGGCTGCAGCTGCCTTACTGCTATCACAAGCGCAGAAAACAGTGCGACAACAGGCGTAATGTGCCACTGCTGCCACCGCCACTTGGTGGTGACTCTCTAGACAGCCTGATGTCCCCGGATACAGAGGACAGCACTGCCTATGGGCCGAACGCCCTTGGGTGAGGGTGGAGGGCACCTGTCCTACACATCACGGGGGTGTTACTGGATCCACTTTCTCACGGACTGTCTCGGCAATCTTACTGAACTGTTTAATGGAAGTTACTATGACATACATCAATAATAACAAAAGAATAGAAGTTCCAGGGTGCATAAACTTTAATGCACAGTATTAACTGTGCCCACTGGGGGTACCTAATAAAAATGTGTTGGACAAACATGGATGGATGAATGGATAGATGGATGGATGGATAAAAAAAAGTCCCTTCTCAGAACTGGAAGATGTGAGTATAAACTAATGTGATTTTAAAATGAGTTATCTCTCAAACCTTTATACTAACAGAGAGAAATAGGTACTGACATTTGAAATGATAATCTATCTCTTTTAAACCTTTATGCATTTCAAGACTATTGCATGGGCTTTGATTTCACTTCTAACTTACAACATAACTGGCCCTGTCTCTGCAGACCTCTCTTAGTAGCAATGAGGCAATTCCCAAGGTTTTCCCCATTGCCTCAGTTCCCTCCTGCCATCATATTCTTAGCTGACAACAGCTTTTAAAAAAGCCTTTTTAGCTTAACATTTACTATCATTTTAACTCTGACTTTTCCTGTAGGCAGGAAAGCTGTGAGATCTCAGGACAAAACCTGACAGACACGGAGTTAAAGAACACGCCAAGATGAGCCACCAGACACAAGGGCAGGGGACCTCCTGCCTTCTACCCACTTAGGGCAGCATCTGGGGGCTGCGGCTTTCTAGAATGTTCTCTGGAGTAAGAGAACTTCAAAAGGCATGCTAGAATTAAACAAGAATGCAATTACCTAACCTAGGAAAAAATTTTTACAGCAGGTCAGGTTACTGTAGGAGAATGCCAAAGAGAATACCGATGTATCAAGAGTGAGAATTAGTGATGGCCCAGCGAATCTAAACTCTTGGAAGAAGTAATTCATATTCTTACTGGCGGCGTGTTCACTCTTTAACAGACTGGGGATCTTTGGAGATTTGGGCTCCATATTTTCAGCTGAAGTGGCTGAGGGCTCTATTCACATGCCAGCCAACACAGACCACTGTGTCATGAGGAGGCGCCTTCAGGGGTCAGCCACAAACAGCCGCCATGTCCTCCGATGGACACATCCGGACGTCTTGGCTCCCGGCCCCTCTCCTTTCTGGAGACTGATGGGAACTAAACAAAAGGTGACACCAACATGGGGAAAGGCATGCTGTGTAGCAAAGAGCAGCGGTGACTTCTGAGAGGATGCGAGATGCAGATTTCACCTTCCCAAAGCCCCTGATGAACATGCTGTTTAGTAGAACCACAACAAGGAAGAAGCCTCCAGAAGCAAGTGCTCAACTAAAAAACAGAATCTGAAGAATCTGAGAAGTGTGAGCACGAGGGCATGATGATAAACTATGAAAGTATGGATTATTATTTAAAGTTTAATGAAATATTAATTTTAACGAAAAATGTATTACCGGTACAATGCACACTACAATTACTTGTCATTTTCTTTTTGCTTTGTATTCGATGATCTGATTCTGCCCCGGATGACAATATCGTCTTTTCCATATGGAGAACAATGAGGTACAAACGAAACGCGGACTGTTCTTTCCTTCCCATTTTTGCTGACATTTGAAATAGAAGTCACAACTGCTGGGCACCACTAGATGGCACCCGCTTCCTAGTTTTCTGCTTTCCAGATGAGCAAAATTCAAGTAATGACGGGCCAGTCCGTAACAATAGTTTAAAAATCATGTTTGATTATAAATTATGATACCTCATCCTCCACTGTTTAGACTATGCTGAAAACATAAAATGTGCAGAAACACATTTCTCAGTGGGTTGTCCACCATTCCGGCATTGCCACGTAGGAGAAAGACTTGAGATTTCTTCTTTTCTTTCTCCTTACCTAGCCCTAGTAAACTGTGTATTTAGATGTAAGATTCTCAATATCAATTATCGATCTATGTGTTGTATAAAATATGAAAAATGGGTTTTAAGGAGAAATTCTGGAACACGTCTCAGTCTGAACATCTTAGGGAATTGCTAAAGAAAAGGTTAAATGCGCCTGCCCTTCAGTTTTTATTATGAAAATTTAAAACTGCCTAATAATTTTAAAATCAAAGTACACTTTTCCTTACCTGTTTAGATGCTACAGTTAATTCAAGTTTCTAACACATATTTTTGTACATGAACTATTAAAAACAACTACTGATGTTGAGTAAATTCATGTTAGAGAAAGTTGTGTACTCCTTAGCTTAACAGATGGTATATTTGACATAATTCTCATAATTATTTTCTCATGTCTGTTAAAGAATGGAAAGTTCCCCAACCATTTGTGGAAACATAAATATTAGTTCTCCTAAAATCATCCTGAAAAGCAATTAAAATATTTTGAGTCCATAGCTAAATCATAAAATCCTGCTCTTATCAATTATCTACTAATATTTTTGACATCTATCAAAATTCAATGTGGACTTTCAAGTTTCTATAAATTTAAATAGACAACTATCTTCTTTTTTTTTTTGGCAAGGAAAGCATTTTCTTATTTTCTTTTTTTGTTGTTGTTTTCTGAGACAGGATCTTACTGTGTAGTTCAGGCTGGCCTTGAACTCACTATGTAGCCCACGCTGGCCTCAGACTTGCAGCAATCCTCCTGCCTCAGCCTCCCAAGTGCTGGGATTACAGGCATCTGCCACCACGGCAAGCAAGGAAAGCATTTCACAATATTAAATGAATTTGTAATATTCAACTCTACTTTTTAAAACGAATAAAATATTTTAGTAGGTACACATTTTAAAAGGCACAATAGGGTTTGCCATAAAAAGCGGCCTCTGCATCTTTCTGTTTCTGGAGGCAACTGGCATTACTGGTATTTTCTGTATTTTTCCAAGATATTCCATTCCATACCAATACTACCTACATATCTACTCTCTACCCATGACTTTGTCTTTTACAGTTTTAACAGTATATTTTGGAAACCATTCTAGATCTCAGCTTCTCTAACTGATTTATTTCCCAATGATAGGCTTAACATTATTAGCAGACTGTCAGTCATACAGTGTTGGAATAAATGCCTTCAGATATACACAGCTGCAGAAATTGCAAGATAGCTGTGTGATGAATATCCAAAAATGGAATTACAGAGCTGAGTTTCATGTACTTTTCATTTAGATGTTGCAGAATCGCCCTTCCGAGAGACCGTGTCTTGCGCCAGTGAAGCGCAGAAGTGCTTATCCACCACGCCCTCACTGCCTGGTGTGAGCTGGCCAGAGCGTTCTGATTTGGATTCGTTTCACAGGTGGACAAAGTTGAGCACCATAGTTTTAACTTACTATGTATTTCTCTTATCATGAAGTTCAAAAACCGTTTGTATATTGAAGAAATATTTGTATTTGCTTTAGTTTAAGTCATCCACTGACATTTTCTGTCCTTTATCCTGTTAGATGATATTTTCTTATGGATTTATAGTCTCTTTATATATTAAGGTAATTTATATATATGTATGTATATATGTGTTATAATTACTAACATTTATTCTCAGTTTCTTATTTTTCTTCTGATGATATGTTCTTGCTGTGTTTGTATGGCTTTATTTCATGTAGTTAGACTTACTGATTCTTCAACTTCCTTTAGGCATCACACTAACTCTGATTTTCTAGGTGCTTCCTTAGTTACTATGAGTGACCTGAGGTGCTTAAGCCTGCTAAGAAAATGACAAAATGCAGGACAGGGGTTTGCCTTCTCAGACTATTTTGCTGTTTTTTTGCTGGTGATATATATACATATTTGTAATGTGTCAGCTTGGTTAAGCTGTGCTATCATTACTGAATTGATCAGCAATCTCAGTGCTGCTGTGGAGAAATTCTGCAGTCATCTCTCTTTATGTGTTAAGGTTCTAGGTTAGAAATTTGACAATATTGAAGGAATTGAATGAATGGTAGATATGGTAGATAATGAATTAATATGCATCATAATTCTAATTCATTATCTAACATTATTTAATTCTAATGAGCTAGAATAATGAATTCTAATTCTTGGCATCTCATGGTAGTAAGGAAAGGATGAAGCTCTCAATGGCTACAAAATCAAAGCCTGAAGTCCTCACTGGGCAGTGTGCAGTATCTCCTAAGACCCTGGCCTCCCCCTCACCACGTGGCCTACACAATGCATCACCAGAATGCCAGGACATGCAATTCTGGCAAATCAAAAGCAAGTTTGCAGCTGGGCATGGTGACGTGCACCTGTAATCCCAGCACTCGGGAGGCTGGAGCAGGAGGATCAGGAGTTCAAGCCTAGTCTGGGTAACTTAGCAACTTAGTGACAAAATGAAAAATAAAAAGAGTTGGGAATGCAGCTCAGTGCAAATCCCCAGTATCACTGATAGCCAAATAAAAAAATAAATTGGCTGTCTTTGAAAAGATTGTCTGACCTGAGACTTAGCTGCTATTGATCTTGCTTACTGAAATGACTTAAAGCTACACTTGAGCAGACAGAGCAGGCAGACGTTGCTGGGCTTTGCTGGACTGAGCGGCACAGTGACGGAGGACCCACAGGGAAGCATGGACGCACCCGGGCAAAAGGTGCCTAGAGGTGAAGGTGCAAACCAGGGCTGCGCACGGCAAAGAGAGGCAGGCAGCAGAGTGTGGGGTGCCAGGGTAGCGCGGGCAGCGTGCGGATCAGTCCTACCACTTAGTCAGGGACAGCAAACAGGGGACACTTTAGCACCTTTCTGTGGCCGGGCTTTGGGAAGGAGTATGATTTGAGTCTGGAGATTATTCCTCCTGCTGACCAGCTCTAGAAACCATAATGGCAAAGAGGAACAGTCAATTCAGTTTCAGGACACGAACCCAGGAAAACTTACGTGACATGCTATTGGGCTCCCAGCCCTGCCAGTGAGATTTTCTATGTGCAACTCTCAGTCATCTGAAACCCTCAGAGGAGCCCACCATCTCACCAGAAGGATCTAGAGAAGTAGTTGGGAAGTATTTTCCACTGAAGGCTACACGATCAGAACTGACATCAATAGCCCGTGCTTCCCGTGGGGAATTAGTATGTCACGAGCTCAGACAGACCACCCGAAAGAAACTCCGAGTCTGCTGCTGAGTGTCATTCCCTCGCCGAGCAGGCGAGCTGCTGCACACTTAGGGAAGCTGCATCTTTTTCTATATACATTTTACCAGTCAATAAGAAGTTACTCCAAAATATCTAACTCGGAGGCCATTGGGTGATACAGCTAAATGGAAGTTTCCTCGTCTTTAAAAGTTCTCACCCCAAGTCCTTATCCATCGAAAGGAAAATAGATATCTCTCAAGGAATATATGATGCTAAGGAAGAGGCTCTGGCCCATGACTGGTACAAAGCATCAAAGAAATTGAGGACGCCATAAGGGAACTAGGATTTATGATCCCAAAGTTCCCTAGTGTCCTGTTTTGTTTTGTTTTTTAGCAATGCCAAGGTGTCTCAATCTCAAAACTAGAGTCTGGTGGACTCTTCTGGTTTCAATACGGCTCAAGGTCAGTCTCTCTCTCGATGGCAAAATGTACACTTGGCTTTCTGTGGATGTTGTTTTTCAGAATTCTCCCTAAAGGACAAGGAAACTAATTTCTGCTTTGGCTATGAATCTATGTGTCACCTCCTGATAGTCTAGAAGGAGAAGGGAGGCTTCTCCCTCACCCACATGGAGAAGTGTGTGGGCACATTCTCACTTCCTCCTGACGCACACTGGGGATGTAGGCTCTGGCTCTCCCAACTCCATCCTCCTTCCGGGCATCCTCTTGTCTAGGATCTCTGCAAGCATCCCCATCCTAGGCTGCCCACTGCTAAGTTTTAGTCAACCCTGTTTACCCAGAAAGGCCAAGTCCCTTGGCAATGATATGTCAGCTGATAGGGCCAGGAGTCAGTCAGACCATCTCAAGGAGACAGCTTATCTACCAGCCTGGGATGTGCTGAACAGGGGCCTGGGGCTTATGAACAGGGGTTAATACACAAAGTCCAGGGCTGAACTAACTTGAGGACAGGCTCTCACTTGCCAGATCTGGTGGGAGGCCTGTTCCTGATTTAGCATTGGGTTCCCTTCTCATTTCTGACACTTTTAGAAAATGGGGGGCATTTAATATAGCCAAAAAATTAAGAATCCTTGGCTATCTTAGTGCTGAGGATAGGCAGCCTGTCCTACTGCTCACTAGAATTCCCAGTTGATCGAGGAGTGTATTTTCAAGAGCCATCTAAACAGCAACCACTATCCAGTTCACTGTAACCTGCTTTGGATTAGTGCTAACTCATAACTGCTTCAGCTCCAATGGTATTTCTGACGATACTTACCGCAAGACTGGAACTTTGTGGATGAGCTGCAAAAGTAATATTTCCTGATTAGAACACACTGGAACAGTTATGCTATCTTAGCAAACACAACTTCCTTAGCCCCTTCTCCACCGCAGAGCAATCACTATGATTGGAAGGTTGCTGCTTGAGAAGATTACAAACTTTTTGTGTCCCTTTCTATTCAACCTCTTTCAGTAGCTTTTTCACCCATTAGTTTTTTTAAAGTGACTGACTGGTTTTTGATTCATGATACCTAAAATTGGAATCCTCTGACAGCCCGCTTAATCCCTCTCTAAGAACAAAGTCTCGTCCAACCTAAATTTGGAATACATCAAATCTGAAATGAGCCTGATTATGACCAATATCCAAAACACAGACATTCGTAACTCACCTGCTTGGGCACCGATTTTTTGACATGGGACTGTAAGAACTCTTAACAAACCGTCTGCCTTGTAAGAGTAATGCTCCACTAGCTGAAAGGGAAGAAAGGAAGAAGGTACGGTAAATAATGGGGCAAGAAATGAGGAAACAGTGATGGAGAGATGCAGACAGCTTGTTGGGCTTTAAAGTGACTCAAGGAAACTTTAAATCTGATGTTTCCAGATGGTCCACTGCTCAGAAGTGATATTTTAGGATTTTGGGGACCATATACCACCTCTGTCACCTAGTCATTTATTCATTCGTTCATCCATTCATCTCAAACAACCCTTTAAAAGCACATGAACCACTCTCTTCAAGGACTGCACAGAAATAGGCCGAGGGCCAGATTTGGCCTAAGGGTTTTCAGGTTCCTGAGCTAAAAGTAAGGAAGGAAAATAGAACAGTGTAGCAATTACCAACTCTCAGTAAAACAGTACTGGAGCTCTGGAATTGGATTAGAGCTTACAGATACCTTACTGTGCTGTCAAGAAAAACCAGTGTAGTCATGCACATAAAAAAAAAGGTATCACTGTCTAGAAGACACCTGAGAGATACTTAATTAGACCAAATAGGATGATACAGCACAGGAATTCACAAAAACTGTCAAGGGTCTTAGGAAGGAACATCTCAGCAATTAGAAATGCTTAACATTATGGTGATGTACACAGAACCTTTGAACTGTGAGAACCACACACAAAAAACAGTCTTTTAGGAGACGTTGCATGAGATAGGTAACTGTAAGCAATAGTCTGGAATCTTCAAGTGTTAGTCTGGCACAGGAGACGCAGGTGTCTTTATTTATTTTAAATTTGTTATTATTATTACTTTCTGCCATGCTGGGGAAGGAACCCAGGGCTTTGTGCATGTTAGGCACATGTTCTACCACTGACTGCACCCTTAGTACCTTTAAATGCACACCATTAATGATTCCTGCAGAAGGGGAAAGACAATGATGGGAAATTAGTACCAAGTGGCGACAACCTGTATTGACCTTGTGGGTATGCTCTGGCCCCCAGTTCCCACAAGGTTAAATACTCTATCAAATCAGTGCCACTAAAATAAAGCCGAGCCTGTGGTCAACAATGAGACATGTGCTAATGAGCCCCCGAAGCAACGGCAATGTGTGAGTTATGACTGGTATCTTCAAATACTATAATACCCAACATTCAAAAATGAAGTATTTTTTCCCAGTTCCCACGTCAGGCAGGGACTCGCACTGGGGAGTTACTGTGGGTGTTGTGCCACCTCCCCAGGGTGGCTGCATGTGTGGCTCCTGGCTGGGCCCGGCTGGGGACACGTGAACCTGGCCATGACCCTGGATGTACCCTCACCCACAAGAGGTCCAGGTGGCACCTGCCCTTGTGGGCGGCACAGCCCGGGGGTTTCCCCTGTTTCTGGAACCTCCACAGCTTCTAACTGCTCTACTAAACTGGGGGCACAAACTACCATTACTTCATTTCCTTCACTGTCAGTGAACGTAGCCATGATATGAAGTTAAGAAAAGCCACGTGTTCTCGCTTCATGTGGATCAAGAGCAGGTTGATCATGTTTATTTTTTTTAGTGCTGAGGATTGAACTGAGGGCCTTGTGCTTGTAGGGCGGGCACTCTAACCACTGAGCTAAATCCCCAGCCCCATGGTTGATCATGATTCGGGGCTCCTGAATGCCCAAGTAAACCCCAACAGTGAGCTGTTTCAGGACTCACGAACAGCTGGGCCCAGAATAAGCCTTCACTTTGTTTTGTGTGTTGTCGGAAGGGCATTTCGGGGTTTAGTTGGGATATCCTAGAAAGGAATGTTTTCGCTGAACTCTGGACAAGCAACGGGACCTCCTGGACTCTGGGGCCAGGGCCTCTTCCCCTGATGTGACGATCACTTTGCTTCCAAATGTGGAAGTCGCCTGGCGGCTGGAAAGCAGGCCACCTGTGCAGGTGGGCGGGAGCCGTGCACACCTCCCACAAGCTCCAGCGGCTGCTGCTGCTCTGAGCCGCACTGCAGGCTGTGGGTGGCCTGGCTCCTCTCCCTTCTTCTTTTTCTTCTTCTCCCTTTATTGATTGATTGGCTGACGATTGATTGCAGTACGAGGGACTGAACCAAGAACCTTCCCCCAGAGCTACATCCCCAGCCCTTCTGTGAAATAGGTTCTCGCCAAGTTGCTAAGTTGCCTGGGCTGGGGTCAATCCGGTGATCCCCTGCCTCAGCCTCCCAGAGTGCTGGGATTACAGGTGGCCCCAGGTCGGGCCTCTGCAGGCTTCCAAGGATCTGCGGAACAAGACTGTGCTTGGGAGGCGGGACAAGAATGCCGCGTACCTGCCAGAGTGTGTCGAACTTCTTCCCCTGGGGGATGGAGAGCTTCCCCGTCTTGTCTTTGTCAATGCGGTAGTGCAGCACCTTCCCTTCGTGCAGCAGGCACAGGGCGTAGGAGCCGTTGTTGTCTCTGGCCCTGATCCTGGAAGAGACACAGCGACATCACGCCACAGTGCCGGGGCTCAAGCGGGAGTCCAGCAGGAGGCCTGGCCTGAGGCTCTGTGGAGACCGAGCGACCCCTCGGGCAGTGGGCAGCCTGCTGGCGGGTCCCCAGCACAGAGGGGTCACAGATGGGTTTGTGTCAGACCCACCAGCTGTGCCATCTCCCCGGGGGACAGTTGGGGTGTCCAGGGCCCTCTGGAGTGCAGATGGAGGGACGTGTGAGCTTCACCTCCTTCCCATCCCTGCTGCAGGGGCAGGGCCAGGACACTGTCAGGTGAAGACCCCAAGAAGGAAATACCATCCACTGTGGGTGAGGAGACAGCACCAGGCTGTGCCGTGCCGACGGCCCCTACGTCATCACAGTGACCTCAGTGCCACCCCGCCCCCACAGCCTGGTGTAGTGGGACTTGGGAGTCGGGTGACAAGCAGAGGAACACACCCACTGTGCCGCACGTGAGGGGCACCCCAAAGATGGGACGCGAGAGGGCTGCCGGAAAGATCCGCAGGGTCTCGGGAGGACACAGTCCTGCTGGGGCTAGAAGGGCTGGAAGTGGACCGAAGCTCTGCTATCACCTTGGCCCTGGGCTCCACTTTGGGCAATCGTGCCCTTCAGATCACGAGGCTGAGAAAGGGCAAGTCACAAGGAACCCACTCTAGCCCAGGCGTTCGCAGAAATGCGGAAACTGAGGTCCCAGAGCATTGAGCAACTCCCTGCGTGGAAAGAGCCCAACTGTGTCCCAGCTACTAGGGCTGACTTCTGGGTACTGGAGGAATTTCTGCTGCCTCCAGTGTGCCCCCAGGGGTCATAGCTATGGGCACGCAAGAGTGAGATAGGCCTGGGTATGGGACGTGACCACACTTCCCTTCCCCTGCTGGGTAGACTCATCTCAAAAAGCTTGCTCAAGTCTTGAAAGCTGAACTGTGGTGTGGTAGGCTGGAACTTTAAAATGAGTTTCTTTTCAAGTGGCGCTTGGCCAGGCACAGTGGCCAGCTGGCCTCCACACCCGGCTGCTCAGAGCAGCTGGCCGGGGGGAAGATACACACCCAGACCTGGCAGGTGGCTGCTCTGAAACTTCCCCACTGTGAAAACAGTGCATCCTCCCAACCACCCAAGTCACTGTCACCCCGAAGTGTGAACTCTGTTGACACAGTCAGATGGCTAGTGACCACCAGAGCTGGTTACCAGCAGACCAGAAAAAACCCAGACCGCACAATAAAACATATTTGTATGTGAAGAGAGAACTGAATCTATTTTATGGGGAAGTTATTTTATATTATGGGATTATCTATGCTTAATTTATCTTATAAACATCAGCAACCCATAGAATAGTTTGGACATATAAATAACTACATAAATAATAAAGTGTTAAGAATTTATGCATGAGCTTATAAATTGGGAGGATGACCAGAGGTCACACCAAAATGTTTTCTTCACGTAGAGTCCTTCACATCTGAGACCTGAAGGTTGTGGAGATAATAAATGGGGTGTGAACTCTACCCTCTAAGTCCATGTCCATTATGTACTGATCCACCTTGCCATAAACTGAGATTGATTTTTTTCTTGTTAAACCTGACATGGAGGGGTTGGGGATTTAGCTCAATGGTAGAGTGCTTGCCTAGCAAGCTCAAGGCCTTGAGTTCAATCCCCAGCACCATCCCCTCCAAAAAACTGACATTGAACTTGGGCCTGGCAGGGCATACCTAGAGTCCCAGCTAACCGGGACGCTGACCAGAAGGATCACGTGAGCCTGGGAGATCAGGATCAGCCTGGGTGACATAGGAAGACCCTGGTTCTTAAATCAGTAAGTAAATAAATGTCAACAACGAAAAACTAACAGGGAGAGTCTCAGATTGCCCAGGAAGATGGTACAATCTATCTCAGAGACGTGGCAAAGACCAGTTAAGACCACAGTGACGATACCGTGACACAGTTTACAATAGCAAAACTCTAAAAGACTGAGAAGTCTAAGTGCTGCTGAGAACAGAGAGCAACAGGAGCCCTCATGTGCTACTAGTGGGAGCATCTGCTGATGACAGATGATAGCTTGGGATAGTTTAGGATGATAGACAGTTTGCGATGATCTCTTGCATCAACAACTCCACCTCCATCTATTAAAAACTGTGTGTGCGGCACACCCCAGAATGTGTGCTGGGATGCTTTTAGGAGTTTTATCTGTGCTTATCCAAAACTGTATGCCATCTAAGAGTTCGCTGGCCACAGAATGTATAAATAAATCACACCGTACATCTACTTGTAGAACAGAATATGCTAAAGCGATAAAATGAAAACGATGACAGTTATACAAAGTCTCCCAGACAGAAGACATATTCCATGATCCTATGTACACAAAGTCCCAAAACGGGCAAAAGCAAATGATTGAGTTCAGAGATGCACAACTAGGTGGTAAAATTAAAACAGAACACAAAAACAAAAACAGAAAAAAAGCCCACACATGCCAGGGCACAGTGAGCACAGGCGTCTAGAAGTGGCTCTCCTGGAAGGACTGGTGGGGGGAAGGGTCTTCTGCAGCTTGGGCTGTACAGTACTTAACTTCTTGACCCGGGCGGCGCCTGCTCACTGATGAACCACTAAGCTGTGTCTAGACAGTTCTGCCTCTCGCGGGCTTCACAGTTCATAGTAAGCCCCGTACAAAGGGCACCGAGACAGGAGGAAATGGAGACCCCTTCTCAATCTTGGACAGACGATTCCCGCAAAGGCCGTCCTGGGGAACGGGTGCTGTGGCAATTCCCTCTGTTATCTGGCAGCCCGTAGACAGGTAACTGGCAGGTGCAGCCAGTGCCATGGACACACAGCCTGAGCAGGGCCCCGGCAGCTGGCAGGAAGTGAGGGCAGAGAAGGGAAACCCACAGGCCTAGCATCTGTAGGCGGCTCAGACCAGAGGGCCCAGCCACATTAACAGCCAGTGACTGGGAGGTATCTGCCGGCTGCAGGCAGATCCTGGGCTGGGCTATTTTTAATTCAACATATGTGTAAAGCTGGTTTGGAAGCTGCCTCCTGGCTGCTCTTCCTGGCTCCCTGCTGTTTCAGAGAAAGCTCTCCTTGGTGGGAATCATGGATGTGAGCCCGCACACACATACACACGCACGCCAAGGCAAATCTTTGTGCTTTCTGTGGGGTTCAACTTGCCTGGGCTGGTCACTGACGCCCTTGACTAGTTTTGAATACTTTTTTCCCCGATGATTCCCCTAGAAGAAGTGAGCTAACGGAATTGCAGTCTGCTGTTACAAAGCCTGGGATATTCGGGGCTTGACCTCAAGATTATGTTGAGAAGTTGTCCCAGTTGGCTTTAAAACTGGCCTCTCGTGGCGTGGGCCCCTCCAGGGTGGTCAGCCTCAGGCCCCCAGTCGGTCGCTCCTTCATGGTTGAGAGGATGTTTGGTAGTGATGCCGGGCACAGATGGGGACATGAGGGCCCGGAGGTGGTGGGGCACTTGCTCAACAGGCTCCCTCAGGCTCCTGGGACATCGCCTGGTCTGCTGCTGACGGAACAGAGGAGCGAGGCCCAGCCCAGCCCAGTAGAGGGTCTCCTTCTCCTTTCTTCCCTGGAAGAGTGGACAATTACTAGGCAGGGCATCAGAGTCGGGGGGCACCTGGGGTTGGCTATGTGCACGAGGAGAACGTCACTGTGGCTCTACAGAGAGACAGGGACAAGGCCACACCGTGTGGGCTGGGTGGTCCTTGCTGGGAGCCGTCAGGCCCACAGTGGCTTCTCCAGGTGGGCGAGGGAGAGGAGGGTGTGTGGGGGCAAGTGACACCCTGGACAGCATGCACAACAGAAGGCCCTGTCAGGAGGCCTCAACTAGGAGGGATGCCAGTGTTACTGATGCTTAAAAGACAAAAGAAAATGTGTCTGGTACTTTCGCCTCAAAATACAGCAAAATTTAGGTCCATGATGTGCGCACCATACAAACACTGAAAGCAGGATCAGGCCAGAACACGGTACCCATCTGCGGCCATGCTGTGCCATTTGTAACACGTCTCTCTCTCTGAACATCTTATCCCAATGCCTGTCTGCTCCTTTACTTCCCGCTCTGCGCTAGTTCACCAAGGTGAAGCTTGTTCACGCTGCCTCTTCCAGCTTCGCAGAGACCTTGATCAGCACCAGTGAATTGGGACTGACCCAGCCCGCAGCTGCGTTTGAACTCTACCTTCAGACAGGTTGTGACACTTTTTGCTGACCTAGGACTGCAGAACCGCACACTTCAAATAAAATGGCACCTTTTGATCAATCATGACAGCATACAAGAGGGCTGACCGAACTTAGCTTTTATTGTGGTAAAAGAGGCTCATGGGGGCCAGCTGCATTTATCAATAAGTTAGGAGAAGGTTTTCCCTGAAGCCCAAGATTTATCTTCGAAATGTAAGTATAGAATAAAAAGTGAGTGAATAACTAGAGCAGGAAAACGTGGGTGGCAAATAAGTGTAAACAGTAGGTTTATTCTAAGAGTACAAACCAATCACTAGCATGGCAGTGGGCAGGATGACCTCCTGGGGAGCAGCAAGGAAACGCTTGGACACAAGAGTCCCATGAAAAGAGCCTGCAAACCTCTTTGGTTTAGACTCGGGAGAAAAGCATTCCAGGCACAGGACACTCGTGACTTCCACAGAGGAATACCAATCAAACATGAGCTCAAAAAGATCTCACGTAAACCAAGGGACCTTGAGTCATGAGGAAAGGGCATGGAGGGAAAAATAGGGGAAGAGCTGGAGATGAAGAGCCCTAGGTCTTTCAGTAGGAGAACAGAGGTGGAATATAAACTATATGAAATGCTTCAAGAAATAAAAGGTGGAATTGTAAAAGTTACCAATCAATGAAATACTCTAATAATACCCAGACATGATGAAAAAATGGAAGTGCTAGAAATGGAAAAAAGTTTGACTGGTAAAAAAAAATCAATGATGAACAGAACAGCAGATTAGAAACACAAGAGGAAACAAAAGTTAGTGACAAGGATGCAAGCCCGATGGCACTGTGCGTCGTGCACCACACAGAGAAAAGCAATGGAAGACAGAACAGAACATACGGCATAAATCAGGAAGGTCTAACACAAGTCTAAAAGGCACCTCTCAAGACGCAGTAAGAGTAAAGAGGGACAACATGAGAAGACAGAAGATACTGAAGAAAGAAGAGTTGTGGCTGCCAGAAGCACAGACGCCTGGGAAGGACCGGGCAGCATTATGCACATTACAGTAGTCATCACCTTAATGGCCTGAGATAGAACTGATGGCAGCCACCCACCATGGGAAGCTGAGGCAGGAGGATCACAAGTTTGAGCCTTGCCTGGGCGACTTAGCAAGACACCATCTCAAAATTTTTAAAAAGGGCTGGGCTATAGCTCAGTGCAAAGGCCCTGGTTCCATTCCCAAAAATACCAAAATAAAATGAAACAAACCCCAAAGTGTGTATTCCTGCAAGCTATCTCAACTTTTCTAAGAACTGTGCTGTGTAGTGAAGAAAACTGTTCATGTTTACCTTACACTGTGTCATGCTTGCATTGAGAAGCACCCGTGAGACTATTTCCAAAGGGAGGATCCACCTGCCATCCAGGGCACGTGGTTGGGGCAGAGGGAGAGGGAGGGCGCGGGCACTGGTGGGAGGTGTGAACCCTGAAGGTCGGATGTTCAAGACAATGATGGCATCGCAGCTGATGCCCTGACGCCCCTAAGCCAGGTCCACTCAGGACTGTCCTAGGCAAGGACTACATGGCTCTTGTTTGCATGCACTGAGTTCTGGATGGACACAGTCCTTTTTCTCAGACAGCCAGTCACGGCTTTTCTAGTCCCCGACTGTGGACAAAATAGCACCCTCTGAGCTGTACGCTCCTGCTAACTCCAACACACTCACTGCCTTCTCCTGCAGGGCCTCCCGTGGGGCCCTGAGACTAAGAGGCATGAATGAGTTAGTGAATGGTGCGTGTGTGTGTG
>PVJO010021773.1:0-29339 GCA_004026905.1 Hystrix cristata | reverse complement strand
CAGCCATTCTAGCAATTTCACTCTTAGGCGCAGTGGAAATTTCCTAGGCGGGAGAGTTCACTAACTACACCTGAAGAAATGCCAGACTGGATGAAGTTATCTTGGGAGGGAAAAGTCAATACACGGAGAGATAGGGATTGTAACAAAACAGTGTATTTACAGCAAAGATCAAAGCCATGTTAGACACAGAAATCTGATTAAACTTTTCTTTAGTCTTGCATTTCATAAAAGTGACAAATTTCTTTATATGCTCTTAATCATTTATGTGACTACAATTGAAGACAGTAAAGTACTGAGCTGTAGTCAATTTAAGCCATTCATTTTAAAGGAGAAAAACGCCTTTGAATTATGATTTTTCAATGTTTGTTCACTCTTTTTAAAATGATAAAGAGTGGTAGAAGTTCTATATAGAAAATACAGAGAAAAGAGAAACGTAGAAAACACACATATAGCACCAGCACGGGTTACTAATGATAATATATTTTAATAGGTAGAGTACAACTTTTAGCTTTGCATCTTCTTGTATGTTCTTGGATGATGCTGTTGTTCTGTCTCATTTTGATACTATCAGAACAAGTAATGGTGGAAACATCACTTGGGCTTTTGTCTTCCTTTCTCTAATGGGAATGCTGCTACACCGTGGAATCCAGTGAGCTACTTTAAAATGATGTGTCATGTGTAAAACTATCCTTTTATTTCTAATTACCAAAAATCATTTTCATCAGTAACTGATATTGTATTTTATGAACTGCCTTTTCATTATACATAATTATGATCATAGGGTCTCTACCATTCAGGGCATTAAATTAATAAATTTCCCTGCATTGACTCAACGCTTAAACTGTCTTTTTTAATTTATCTTTAGCATGTCGCTGAAATTAACTACTAATTTTTCCTCTAGGAGTTTTTAAATTTATTTTCATAGAAGAATATCCTGTAAGTTCCTATGGAAGTGCTAATTTTAGAAGGGGTTATTTTCTCAGCCCTTTTATTATCATTTTCAAAATATGGAAATTTTTTAACATTGTCTATGTGTAGAAATACTCAGCATGCATAAGAATGAAGAATCTGAATAAATGTACATTATAAAGGAGTTCTTTGAAAATTTTCATTTCTTATATTATCATTTATTTCAGGCTTTAAATTTTTTCTGAGTCCATTTGGACTGTTTAGAATTTCCAAGAAGTTACTTATTTTGTTAAATATGCCAATATTCTCGTGGACTTTCTGAAAAATATCCCACAAAGTATCTACAATTCTTGCAATGTTCTCTTTATGTTTTCTAGTGTGTATATTAACTTTCTCATCTTCCATTAAGCTTGCCAGAGGTTTACTTATTTTTGTTGTAGTTTAATCAAAGAACAAAGTCATGGATCTACTTTAAATTCCATTCTTCTTGTTTTCTCATTCATCAACCTCATATATATTTGTTAAATCCTTACTCTTGTACTCATTGTATCTGAGTTCTTACTTTTATACCTCTCAGATTGGCTAGTAGACTCATTTATTTTTTACTCTTTTTTTGTTTTGTTTTGTTTTGTTTTGTTTTGTGGTGCTGGGGATCGAACTCAGGGCCTTGTGCTTGCAAGGCAAGCACTCTAATCACTGAGCTAAATCCCCAGCCCCATTATTTTTTACTCTTTTTCAGTTAGTAATTACAATATCTAAGTTTGTGAATTTTCCTTAGAGTATTGTCTGGCTGTATGACACAGGAAAAGAAACAGCAGACAGGAACAGGACCATCCATAATACTAGATTTTATAGGGTCTGCTATGTAAATAAAAAGATAAAAGCTCAAATTACATATATGAGACACTGTCAACAACTTGACATCAAATGTCAAGATGCCACAAGTTACTTGTCACATGGAAAGCACTAAAAGCAAATTCATTGTTAAGTAGTTTAATGGAGATCTCAAGAAAAAAGATGGAAAATAGAGCTAGCTTGTCTTCATTTTCTTACACTTTTAAAAACTTTGCAGAAATGTAATGTTGGTTTTAATGTACAGATTTTAAGTAGTAAATTTCCATGAAATTTATATCTGCGTAACTTGCTTCATACATTGCTCATTTTGGTAATTTCACACACAGGGGCTTAGTAACTAACTTATTAGTAACTGTGCTACTGACAACAAATAAAGCAGTTTTAATCATTCTGAATATGCTACTATTGACTTCCAAACATTTGAGTTTAGAGAGCGGAAATTAAAAGTTTAGATTATTGTTGCCATGAGCAACAAAAAACGGGCATTCAACCTCCTGAGACAGGAAAAAGAAATTGATTTCTCCATGTTTTTCATACTCCACAACACTACTGAAAAGCCGTTTCTGGGCACATAACTATTGATCTTCTGCTCTGGGGTAAATAAAATACAAGATCCCGTGAAATAAAAACATGTGTTGTTCTTTTGATTCATACGAGATGCTTTTTAAAGTTCACCAAAAGTGTAAAAGCATGTAGGGATACGTAGGCTCCACTGGCAATATCTGCAAACAGTTTTGATTACCACTAATGGTGCAGAAGACAGGTCTTACTAGTATCAGATGGGTGAAGGCCAGGAATGCTCCTATCTCATAAACTTTAGAAACATCATTCAGGCCTATACTTCACAACATTTTTCTCCTTTGTAGTTGGACTGATGGAAACAACCCATACAGAGAAGAACAGAAGATAAAAGGGAATCAAATGTATGTGAAGTATGCGTATGTCTGTGCGTGCTAAGCATATTAGACTATAACATCGTTTGTTCTATATTCTGTAATTACTGTTAAAATAAGCTGAGTTATCTTTTTATTAAAATGACTAATGAAAAAGAGTAATTTCCTGGTTACTGGAGCTCTGGACACATATGAACTGCCAGTTTTACTGGCCCATGATTAGTAAGTGTCAGCACACTGGAAATATTCTGTCACAGAATGTCCTTCCTACCTTCCATGGTCTTTCCCTTTGTCATGTACACAGAGCAATTCCCACATTAAAATCATTAGAATTCCAATGCTGTTACAAGCAAATCCAAACTCTCTGTCCTCTAAGAATTGAATGCATCTTGGCTTTCACATGCAACTACACTAATGCTTGCTCCCCATCCTCTGTGCTGTTCTCCCAGCTTGGCAGGGCAGGCTAACCATGTTTTACCTCTGTCCTTTGTGTGTGGTTTCATGATTTCCTCAACTTAAATCCTGTGAGGTTTCATTTACCTTTAAACATGCTGGCCATTATGCCAAGTCTATTTTATTATTATCTCCTTTGAGAAACTTTTCTTTTGCTTTTGTTGTACAGTTTTATCACTGACTTGTCTAATCTACTAACTATTCTCTCCTTCTCCTGTGTTCCTATAGCACTTTATTCACATTTGTACATCCACATATTGTTGACATGATTTACTTTGTGCCCTACAAAACTGTAATTTTCTAGATGACAGAGACTATGTTTGGTTCGTTTTTGCATTTCTCATAGTCCATGAATATGTCATAGTTTAAGAAAACAAAACTGACTAATTTAAACCATAAACTGGAATTCTAATCAGTTTGAGACTATGGAAATGAAGTGCAGTACTGTGCAGTACCTTGCAATTTTATTTTTCACATTTCTAGCCAAAGAAAAACAGCTTCTAGTATCCTGGGTAAACAAGGATCCCTGGGCTTTGGAATGTTTTTGTTTCCATCCCCCTACCTCCTCCCCTTTTTAAGATGAGAAAATCAGATGAAGCTAGTATATTCACAAAGCTCATCAAATTTTGTAGGTTAATCAATAGCTATAACCATTATGAACTTTGTCTTATTTTTCACAGGTTAACATTTTTGTTCTTCAGAGAAAGTTAATCACTACTCTTAATAAAAATTAATTCAGATAAACTAGGTAAATGTAATTCTGCCAACTTTATATACCTAAGATAGGAATTTAAAGGACAGTTTCTTAAACAGGATATACAAATGTCTATGTGTCTTGGGAATGAGACCAACACTTTATAATGAATCTCTTGTAACAAAAGACTTCACTGACATTTCCTCCTACACACTGTATTTATCTATTTCCATCATTTCTCAAGTATGCTAAACAAAAATTATGGGAGGCCATTGTTTTGGACCCAGCTCCTACTCTAGTTCCAACCACCTACACCAAACCAAAACGAATCAGTCATGCTAAAGGCCACATGACCGAAACAAAGCTCAAAGAGAGCAGAGAGATCCCAAAACAGACCAGTTTTTCCTGAACAGCTATTTCATCTACTTGAGTTAACATCCATCAGAGAAGTCTCTTCTGCTTTAATCCTTACAAAAGAGTAACTTAAAGGAACTTAATATTAACCAATTAGTAATTTTTCTGTTTTTCGGGGGTGGGGGGGTTGTTGCTGTTGTTCATTTTCATCTTACAAAACCCACTGTTCTACTGTAGCCCAGTGGGATCTTTTATGCTATTTTGTAGAGTGAAGCCTGCCACAACTCATGAATCACAAATAAAAGTCAATTCGATTTATAACTAAAGTTGTAATTTTATTTCTGGACAATTCTTGAGTTTCCTCATTTTTTTCTAGGCTAAAATCATTGCAGCCATGCTCTATTGAGTAATATTATCCACGCTTTATTACCTATTTTGCTGCCTACTACAGGTCATCAAATCCTGTCTAGCCCTGTCTATAGGTGCTTCCTTTGCCAACCTCTGCAAGGAAGTGGGGGTGGGGGGGCATCGGGTCATATAACTTTTAGGCTATGTGTTATTTTAATCACAGAATCTTAAACTACCTTCATTCTGGTTGAAAAAAAAGACATAAATTGGGCTGCAGATTTAGTTCAGTGGTTAGAGTGCTTGCCTTGCAAGCACAAGGCCCCGAGTTCAATCCCCAGCACCAAAAGAAAAAGAAAGAAAGAAAGAAAAGATATAAATTAACAAATATCTCAGAGTTTCTACTCTAGAATTTTGGCCAATGATAATGATCTTGAGCCATCTACAGTACTATCTGCATTTCACCAAGTCTTACAATGAAGAATGTTTCTGTGGGTTCCATAAAATGTTTAAGCTGTGGGCTCCATGTGCACACAAGATCCCTATTACTACAAATCAGAGATGCCAGATATGTTGTTTGAACTTACGTACCCTGTGCCCCCGAAAGACATTATTAATCTATTACAGAACTTTTTCCTTTTGGACATAAACTCAGCCACAAAACATCTCAACTCAGTTATCCAGCTAGATGATGAATGATCACAAGTTGACATGTGGTTTGAAATCTATTGTCATCACATAAACACTACCTTGAATTAAGCCAGACCATTGGGAGTCTGGACACCCAGCTGAACTGGAAAGTTTGGATGGTTCAAAAAAATCAAAATAATACACTGTGTTTTGTCAGTATGGCAACAGTTTACATTAAGGGGATCCACTGAACATTTATTTCCCACTTAACTCACAGCAGCACCATAATGAGGAATTGGAACTTCTCTCAGAGCAAAAAAATTAAGAAAAACTGTGCTTCTCAAAAATGAAATCCTATTTGGTTTTTATAAACACTGTAAAACCTTAAATAATTGTTATTTTCTCTTTTCTATGGCCATTTGTGAAGCTCAGAGTCAAATCTATTGCTCAACTTCAACTATTGTTCTGGATCTGATGGTGTGCAATTGGCTGTCTTCTTTATTCTCCCTCAACGAATTTCCCCCTTTGGTTCTTTCAACAATTTCTTTTTATACAGCGTTGTCTATATTTTGGTAAAGTTGTTTCCTTCCCTTTGTGGAAGAAGAAATATAAGTCATGCTATAATAATCAAAAAAGTGACTTATACAAGGTATACTTGGTCCTATTTCCTGTGAGTTTATTTTTTTCAGGCAAAAAAAATGGCATTTGAAACATTTTATATAACTGACATAGAGTTTGCAGGGCTAAAGTGAATTTAATAAAAAATGTTTTGTTGAAAATTGTTCTTTACTCTGTGCTTTTAGTTTAGCACTGTCAACCCCACACACATATCCCATCGTCAAGGCAAAAATGGATGGGGTGTGGGGCAAGAAGAGAACTCACTTTATATATGATCACAAAATCTTGACTGCTGGCATATGTAGAATTATATATAGCAAATCTTACTGCCACCAACAGAAAAATGCAAGTGAAAAGGGCGAATTTTCAATGCAGATGTATTGTGTGTGCAAGGGACTGTGGTTAAGTACCATGCTGCCCCCAAACACTCCTAATACTCGAATTCACAGACCAGCACTTACCAAGTCCTTTTCCATCTATCAACTCCCTTACCACATGTCTTTAACTTTCTCCTCCTTTCTTGGCCCCATCCACATTCAAGTCGGGGAACTTCAGGCTGTAAAGCTTCTTAAGACTTGTGTTGTCACTGGAACATAGTACTGTAGTCGATAAATCTTATTTCAATGAATGAATGACTGGCGAATAAAAAGCGTCCTTCCTCCAGGAGTGCCCATTCAAGGATTTCTGGATACCCCCCGGGGGGAGGGCCTGGTAATAACCTCCTTGCTTTTTTTCTTGTGACTCCAGAACTGTAAATGGTGTAAAAAAGAGTACTTATCTGAGCAGGGGGCTGCAAGCTGAGGTGCCTAGAAAGTCATCAGGAGTACACAGCAGGAAGTAGAGGCGTGTGCTTACTTCCCACATGTGCTAGCATTTAAAGTGTTCTGAGCGGCTGGAACGATCATGGGTCCAATCGGCCCTCTAGGTTGGGTTAGAGGCCGTGAAACCGAGCTAAAACAAAAACGGTTCTCCCACTGATCCACCAGTTCCGTGTCCTACCCGGTTACTGCTTATCAAGAGATGACGTTTAGAGCCGAGAGAAACATAGTCATTTTTTAGAGGAGGATCAGGAATCTGCAGGTTCGTTTCACTGTATAAATGCTGCTGACGTCTAGCTCTGGGACGTTAGCAGTTTTCTTAAGAGACTTGCTCATTCCCTAGTAAGGTAAGCCGGTCCTGGGGCACGAAGCTTGGCGACAGCAGAACCGAAAGTGGGTGGCCTGGGAACTTTGGGCGGGGGCAGGCGTAAAGCAGGTAAATGCGCATGCGTAGAATGAGACAGCCCAATGTTGATACTATAGGCATGCCCTGTAGGCTGGGAGAACCACTGATAGACTAGGACGCAGGGGTGGGGAATGCAGAAGGAAAGGGATATGACCTAAGCCAGCGGGACCTGGCCACCGTGGGAACGGCCCCGCCAGTGAAAAAGGCAGGCCGCAAGGCCCAAAGAAAGGGGCGTGGCTTAGAATCACTGCGGCCTGACTGGAACGCGTGGGATTTAGCCGAAGTGTGAGGGGCGTGGCAAATGGGCGAGTTCGCGGAAAGCGTGATCCCATGTGGAGGGCAAGTTTTCAGACTGGAGAACAGGAGCAGAGGCTCCAGGAGGAACTTCTGGTGAGTAGAATGAGCGTGACCGACTGGTCACAGGAGGTGAAAAGAGCTATGCGGAAGGACGTGGACTAGGCGGAGCGTGGAGGCGTGGCCCTAGATAGAGGCGGGCTGGCGCTGTAAGGAAGGAGGGGCAGACGTAAGTGGAACGCAAAGACGTGCCCTGAATTTAGGGGCGGGGCCCGTGCGTGTGGGCGTGGCCTCGCCGCACTCCTGCGTGGTAAAGATGGTGGGGCAGACGGCAGGGGCAAGTTACGAGCAGGCGGGTGGCCGTGGCGGGAGTCTCATGGTCGCTATAGACATGCAGCTGGGTAGAAAACAGGTGCGGGCCCTGGCGCGGGCAGGACAAAGGGCAAGTACGGTCTCGGGCGCTGGAAGCGTGGCCAGGGCGAGACTTCCGGCTTCCCGGGGAACGGAGGCCGGGCGGGGGCGTGGCCGAATAGCGAAATGGGTTTTTCGGCGTGAGGGGCGTGGCAAAGCGCGAGGGGGCGTTTCCAAGATGGCCGCGCGCAGGAACTTCGCTTATCTAGAGCGAGCGACGGGGCTCCGGCTCGAGTAAGAGTAGGTAACGATGTGAGTGTGAGCAACAGGGGAGTATAGCCTGCCGGAGAGAACAGGCCTATCCGCATGCCCACAGACACGACCACGCGCAACGATAGGCCCACGCGCAACGATAGATTCGGGGAAGCTATCGATGCCGCTGATTAGGGCCAGGGTTCTGTCCTGTCTCTGAGGAATGGCAGTGGGAGCGGGCCGGCGAGAATTGCCCCTTCCCCACTCTAACCTTCTTTCTCCACTACTAGGGTCACCAGACACCCTGTTAGAACTCTGCTCATTTAAAGGTAGAACAGTTATGCCAGAGACTTAGAGGGGTAAGGAGAGTGCAATTCCGGAAACCGATGTGCAGCAAAGTATGACTCCCTTCGGTGTGCATTACTGATCTCCGCCCCACCCCCGCGCCGTGACTGTGCCAGGAGCCGTAGACAGAATTACAGCCACCAGCAGGATAGGGAATCATTTAGCACACTTGTACCTTGTGGACAAATCCTATCCTTTTACTTTTGTGTTGTATTCCAGAGCTAGAGGAGCGTAAACTCCAAAATACAAATACTTTTATTGGTGACTGAGATTTTCTGTGACATTCAGCGTTAAATGTTACTGCTCTGAGTCTGCTGGAAACTAATTAGTATTAGTATCAGTATAATTCGCATTTACTTTTTGCTGGAAAAACTTGAGGGAGATAACAAAGATGTGCATGCTTTAATTTGGTTAAAATTTGTTCTGTGTCAGCCAGTGAAAACATTTCTATCTGCCGCTTCTGCTTTCTTTACTGATAATCTGCTTTTCTCTGTTCTGCTATTTAAAAGTTTTGCTGGAAAATGGAGAACAGCCAGAAATCTCTGGTGAGAAACAAAATCCTGTGCATCTGAAAGCAGTTCCTTCACAGCCTGTATGGGAATCCACAGTGAACCAGCGTTCACCCCATTTACCCTCTCTTCTGGTACCTGGTAAGCTGTACTATTTTTCAATGTTTTGAAAGGTTTCCTCCTCCTCCACAGATATTTTAAAATCATCACCTGGGCTGGAATTCACCAAAAGGCCTAAAGCAACAAGGGCACAGTTTTCTGTGCCTGTACACACCCATCTTACTCTCTCTAGAGCTAGGCAAAAGGCTGCTATTGTATAGAATTGGAACGAAATAAGAGTTAAGTAAATTGCCAGTGAAAATGAATATTAGGGAAATGATGGAAGGAGGGATGAGCATTGCACTTCATTGGCCACACTGGGACAGTTAGTTGCAACACAAATGAGGTACAAGAAATGTATTTGGAAACCTGTGGCAACCCCAAATTGGGATCCTGCCTTCAGAGAAGAAGTTGGTGCGAGGTGGAAGCTAAAGCTTTCTTAAATGACAGCATAATCTCTAATTTAGGTTTCAGAGATGTGGAAAAGGCCAGCTTCCTTTTAAAGTCAGGTGAGAAAATGAATGGTCGATGTGATAACAATCAAGGAATTTTTCAGTATAATTGTAACCCCTTATCAGTACTGTTTTGCTGCCTTTTGCATAAGTATAAAGAAGGGCTAGGCATATAGCTCAGTGCAGAGATACTGGTTCAATCCCCAATATTGAAAAAAAACTTTTATAATCTCTTTTACACATTTCTAAGTTGGCAAAGGGGCAGATAAGGAGCATTTTGGTAAAGTGCAAGCCATACATAAATAACCAGTGATAGCAAAGAATGTATAGCACTGAAAGCTTAGCTCTCATAGGATCCATCTGGCCACAGATAGATCATTGCCAAAATGGAGCATTGGAATTGTGGGTGATTTGTTGTATTATTTTTACTGTACTTAGAAGTTTTCACTAATAAGGGAGAAAAAAGAATCGGATTATATATTCCGATTAACTCATAGCCTACTGTTTTTGAAAGTTGCTCAGTGAATTCAGGTAGTGAACATATTTAAAAATTAGGTGTTCTTAATTAATCTGGCTCCAGGCACTGTCGCAGTAATATATGGCAAGTTAATTAACCCTTTTTTGTTTTGTTTTGTTTTGTTTTTTAGTAGTCTGTCTTTTAACCTGGTCACAACAGAGCTGTAATTTGTATGTCTTGCTGCCAGGCGGCTCTGAACCACTAATCGTACATGCTTGACTGTGGCCCAAGTCACCAAATGTGACAGTAATGCATATACCACTGGTGGTTCAAACTGGTGAGAGTGTGTTAAATCCTGAGCTAAATTTTACATGTTTTAGTCAGGGGGATTTCTCATTTCAGACATTTTGATATACAATTCTAAAAAATGTAATATATATAAAATTGAAAAAAGTGATTTTAACTTTGGTTTGAGAATTTCTAATGCCTTTTAAGTGTCACTGCTGGTTATGAGATGAATTGTGCCCCACCCTTGTCTCATGTATTTAAAGCTTAAGTCCTAGTATTTTAGAATGTGACTTTTTAAGATCAGGTCTTTATAGACATAATGAAGCTAAAATGAAATCGTTAAGATAGTCCCTAGCCAGTATGACTAGTGTCCTTAATTAAAAGGAAAATTTAGACACAGGCACAGTGAGAATGCATGGTGAAGGTTAGAGATAACACTATTACAAGCCAAGGAACTACCAAAAGCAAGATGTAGGGTTCACCACAAAAACAGAACTAGTGAGGTGGGGAGTATAGAAAGATTTATTTTAAAGAATTAACTCACCCAAGTGTGAAGGTTGGTGAATCTGAAACTCACAGTGTAGGCCTACATACTAGAAACCCAGAAAAGAGTTGGTATTGCAGCTCAAATCCAAAGGCAGCTGAAAGTAGGACCTACTCTTCTTCGGAGGACCTCAGTTTTCTTTTATTTAAGCCTTTCAACTGATTGGATGAGGCCCAACCATATGGAAAATAATCTGCTTTACTCAGAGTACTGATTTAAACGTTAATCTCATCTAAGACATACCTTGACAGTCCTGTTTAGACTGGTACTTGCTCACATACCTGGGTACTGTGGCCTAACTAAGTTGACACATAGAATTGACGATCCAAGCAGAGAAAGCAGAGAAGTGCATGGAGCGGATCCTTCAGAGCCCTCAGAAGAAACCAACCCTGCAAATTGGAGCTCAGACTTCAAGCTTCCAGAATGGTGAGATATTAGATTTATGTTGTTTAAGCCAACCAGTCTATGATGTTTATTACAAGCGAATACACTAGACTCAAGACCCCAAGTGGAGCATCCGGAGCCTCCGTGGGGTTTACTAATTTCCTACCAGTCCCTTTCGGTGTGGTGGCTGCACATCCCTGCCCCTCCAGTTCAGAGTATAAGTTAGCAGAGTGATACATACACACAGTGCCCTGCTGTCCTTCATTTTACAATACACAGAGGTGATTTTCTCTTCTTGTACCTAAGGGTTGCATTCTCCCTGTGCAGCTCAAAGGGAACAGAGTCCAGACAACCAGTGCATAGCAGGGGTATACATGAAGAAGGGGGAAGATTGTCATGTTTGCATCACTGCTGCGCATCACTGGGGGTCATGGTAGGGGTTTTTGGTAGCTTACCCTCTTCAAAAGGTGGCATGAAGAAAGAAAGTTCACGTATGTAAGTAAAATGTGTTAGTGCCCCTACACTTCTCTCTTGTCTCCTTTGCCACTCACCCCCTCCCCCAGGATGACCACACTCCTTTTGACAGGAGAAGGCAGAATCTGAGGAGGCACGAACGCCCTGCTAGGAACTGATTTGCTTTGTTTCCGTCCCTGCACTGTGTGTATTACTGGGAGGCTCCTGAGAGGAGAGATTACACGCTGCAAGGTGGGCTTCAGACCTTGTTTATCTTTGCATCGCAGCACCCAACACAGGTGCCGGAGCAAAGGGAAAGCCAATAAATACTGAGATGAAAATGAGTCCTGGCAGGTTCCCGTCTCTGAGCCTGGCTTAGGTTCCTCTTTGCGATCAGCCAAGACTTTGTGGGTCCTTCCCGATTGATAAGGACAGACGTAAGACCCTGCTCCTAGCATAAGCACCCACCTCAGGCTGTGAAGGTACTAGTCTGAATGTTGTTGTCCTGCTCAGATTTCCACATGATTTTCAGTCTCTTGCTGAAAGCTATTCCTCCTCTCCCTCCTGCCTCCTTGTAGGTTTTTAGGTTCCTGCAAGTTACTTTGCATGTAAGGAAGATTTCAAGCTAAAGATGATGGTGATAAAGAGCCTGAAGGTCACTCTTCTAGTAGTTCCCTGCAAGTCTGTGTACAAGGTTCCCGGTCCACACCAAGTCCCTGCAGTCTATATACCTGCGGCTAAGAACCTGGAAGCGAGACTGTGAGTACACTTCCCTAAGGACAATCGGAAGGCTTGTTGAATTTGTAGCAGTTATGGGTTAAGCATTTATAGATACGATGTCATTGGCATTCTGGTGTGCGATTATGTGCCTTAAGAACTGTCAGCGTGACTGTTTCATGCTAGATTTATTAAAATAAATGCGGAAAGTCCTTTCTTGGCCAGGGTTAGCATGCTGAAATGTTGGCATGCAGAAACTGAACAAGAGGGATGTCTGCTTTCAAGTATCTTGGAACCTGGTATCTTTAGCATTATTTGTTAGCAGTTACCTTTTTACTAAGGTCGATCCACAGATGCAAATTAGGTCTGTGAATCTTAGCTTCCCAGAAGTTGCATATTAATGTTTTTGTGCATTTCAGTAGATTTATGTGCCAGAATGTTCTTCCCCGAGTTGCAAATCCCATAATTAATGCTGGCTGACCAGCTTTTAATTGTGTGCTCTGCTGGAAACATGGGAGGCCAGGTGAGGCAGCAGTTACTGTCCATGTGAGGATGTGGGGATTCTCCACTGGATGCTCTTTGCTGCTAGGAGCTGTCCTGAGCCCTGTGAATTTGAATGACATCCCTGACCTCTACCAAAAATCACTGTCACCCAACTAATCACATTCGAAAATGTCTCAAGACATTTCCAAATCCCCCACTTTCTTGTAGAGAACTACTGGGATGGTAGGAGAGAAAATACTGTATGTGATGGTACATTAGTTATTTTATATATTTGCCGCCGTTTGTAATGAATTGGCATAGTTTTTAAATACTACTTCACTTCAAGACTCCAGGTTTCCCTACTTTGCCTCTGTGCGCTTACTGTCTTTGAACCTATATGCACATTAGAAAAGGAAGTTAAAGCACAAAAGTGTGGTGGTGCACACCTGTAATCCCAGCACTCAGGGTGCTGAGGCAGGAGGATCGCTTCGTGTTTGAGACCAGCCTAACCTAACGTAGTGAGTTCAAGGCCAGCCTGAACAACATTGTGAGTCCTGTCTCAAAAAAACAAAACAAAAACTCATTAGCAATACTAACCTAGCTAAAGCTGTTGCCTTGAAACTGCTTCCTATGTTTTTACTATAAGTTTATTTTTGCCAATACAGTATTGACTCTATTCTCATCAACATGAACCTGCTGCGATCATAATTTCTGGTGGCTGAGAGCATCCACATCCTAACCTAGGCTGGCTGTTCTGAACTCTGGCACTTTGTGGTCTAAGGCGTAAAATGGAAAAAGTTAGTCATACTAATCTAGTTAGTGATGTTTTGTATTAAGTGTGGGTTTTTCTCTTGATTTTTATATTGGTTATTTTTATCTTTTTTTTTTTTTTTTTTTTTTTTTTTTTTTTTTTTTTTTTTTTTTTTTTTTTTTTTTTTTTTTTTTTTTTTTTTTTTTTGGTGCTGGGAAATCGAACTCAGGGCCTTGTGCTTGCAAGGCAAGCACTCTAACCACTGAACTAAATCCCCAGCCCTATATTGGTTATTTTTATTTACAGAAGTTGAAAGTTAGGTCTAAATCAGTACCCTTATGTCCTTAGTACAGTTTGCGCCTTTCAGTGCTGACAAAAAGCAAACAGTAGTGGCTTGGGGAGGTGGCAGCTCCACCTGATTAATTTCCAGCATCATATGACATGTTGTTTCTAAGCTGGTCAGAAGAACAGGGTGTGGTGACCCTGAACTTGGTTTTTGGCATCTTAAACTGTTCCCACCTATCTTCACCCAGGGAATATCATGGTCTTTGGTGCCCCGCCAAGTACTTCGGGTTCTGCCATCCTCACTCGCTTAGTGGTAAAGACAGTAGTCATTGTTCCTGGCAACCCGGTAGCCTAATGGGAGGCCCAAGGTACAAAGTGACCAAGAATGACTCAAGGCTGTTGAAAGTTAGGAAAAGTAACATGCAGATTCCTTTGCCAGTGCCTGCCTCACATTGAGGACTCTGTGAGGTTTCTGCTTCTCATGAGACAAAATCACCATCATCGTCTTTACTGTCATCGTCAGCTCGGTGCTTCCCTCGGATGTTTAAATCTGAGTATTCTTAAGATGAGGTGAAGCAGCATAGGAGCAAATGAAGGTAGGCGATTATGTCATTTTCAGAAAGTAGATTTCACAGTAGCCCAGTGCGCTGGCTTGCATCTCTCCTCCCTGCAAGTCATCTCTGGCTGGCAACTCAGATTGCTGTTATCTCAGTGAACAGGCTGACTGCTGACAGTCCTAACTTTGGGGACTTGTAATACAACAATATGAAGACAAAAGCCTACACCTGTTACTCAAAATCAATTTCATTTAGTAGATCATTTAGATGAGCCTAATTGTCACTTATAAAAAATGTAGATATGAGATCCTATACCATAGAAAGTTAAAGTTTAATAATGCTAATTCATATATTAATGAGACAAAGAATTTCAGCTAGAATGGAAATAGAACCAATTTGATAGTATTCCAGTGATCATTAATGTTCCTGATTTCCCTACTTTTATAAAGGAGAAAAACATTTCTTTTTAAAATAACTTGGCCTTTGAGCCTGGCATGGCAGCTCCCACCTGTAATCCCAGCACTCTGGAAGACTGAGACAGGAGGAGGCTGGGCAACTTGGTAACTTAGTGAAACTCTGTCTCAAAATTAAAAAAAAAAAAGAAAAAAAGAAAAGAAAACAAGGGCTGGGGATGTGGCTCAGTGTGAAAGCCCTGAGTTCAATCCCCAGTACCACAAAAAGAAAAAAAAAAAAGATAACTTGGGCTTGAAGGACACTGTCTAAAATGTAGCTACAAGCCACTTGTGGTTATTTATGTGTAAATTTAATTCATTAAAATTTTATAGCCGTATGTACCCACTCCTTGCTATATCGCACATGTCCATCTTTAGAAAAAGTTGCATATGACAGCATTGATCTATGTTATAACTGTGTTACATAGTTGTTCTCTTATTTTTCCAATTAACTCTGAAAATCACCAGACCTAAAGAGCAATAGCTTTAAAAGCTTGCTTTACAATGTCTTCACAAAGAAGTCTGATAGAAGCCGGCATGCCTCAGCCTCTGTTGTCTTTCATTAACTACCCAATAACCTTGAGAAACAGTGGACCGGTTAAGAGCCCCTTGGAATTGTATAGTGGTCTCAGAGTTATCTTCAGCTCCCTGGGACCAAGGAATCACCCTGGAATGTAGGCGTTAGCCTCCCGCACTGATAGTGTGCCCAGTGGTTAATGGGCTCAGCATCAAAGTGCCTGTTACAGTCCTGGTGTTCAATAAGGCAGTTTCTAATTCTGTGATTATCCTCAACACAGTCATTGGGAGTATCCCTGCAGATAGTGTCATTGTACTAAGAGGGAGGCCTCCAAAGATGGTCTTCAATTATGGAAATAGCACATCCTTCATGAAAAGGGAAAAACTTGGCAAGACATCAGATAATAAGCAAACCAGGATATAAAGCAATGCTACCTAATAGGTGTGTAATATGAGCCACAAAGGTAAATCTGATTTTTCTAATAGGTTGGCAAGGGGAAAGACGTGAAATTGATTTTAGTAATAATTGTATTTAATTCAACATATTCAGGGTATTATTATTTTCACGTGTAATCTGTAAGAATGAATCATGAGCAAGTTTACATTCTTTGTACCATGTCTTCATAGCCTGATGGATGTTTCCCATTTGCAGAGTCTTGCTTTGGACTGACCAAGGGCAACAGCATGGAAAACCAGAGGAGGAATGAGATGAGACCTCGAGGCGGGTTGGAATAGGTGCACTCGGGCCTTGGATGCAGAAGTCACTACTTGATGGTAAAGTCATTAGCACGGACACACGGTGAAGGTGAGAATTTAGGGAGACTGCCAAGTGGCAGAGCACAGGAGTCCAGGCATGAGAGAAGAGAGAAAGCCACCAAGAGGGTTAGCCTGAAGCCCAGGTACAGGGGCCTCAGCTAGGTTGTTGGTCATGGGCAGGGCAAGGGAGAGGTGAGCCTGAGAGAGAGACAAATAGGGAGTAGGGAGAAATTCAGATACTTCCCCACAAATTCCATTGTTTTAAAAATATTTTAATAGATATGCTAATTGGTTTCATGTATACTACTACTTTATCTTAGTTTGTTGAAAAGAAAGATTTGTGTTCTTTTTTGTAAGACTCTTTGGTTTTTGTCTTGTACTCTAACTACTTTGAAGATAACAATACACCATGTAATAACTTGTTATTTTCTTATTATTTGGTTATAAAATTGTGTTGTATTTTTTCATAAAATAAAAATATTTTTTAAGATGTGGTATAATAGGAAAAATAGGAAATAAAGCAAAAAGGAAATCAAACCTTCCCAGCAATCCGCTTAATCTTACTCATTTGGTCCACAAGTATTGATTGAATGCCTGCTGGTTTACAAAGTAGCCGAAGGCAGATAATTAAACATATATGCGTATAATTATAACCAAACCTCTGGAGTAAATGTTGCGGAGGAAAAATCCCAGTGCTAGGATTTAAGAACTCATAATAGCAGCAGGTCACATTTTAAGAAGGTAGGCTGAGAGGCACAGACACAAATGGAATGGGGGGAAATGAAGTGGAGCAAAGGAGGAGGATCAGCAACCGAGTGGTTAAGGCAGGAGTGAGCTGATGAAATATATGGCACAAGCATGAATCCAATCCAGAACTAGTCATCTAATAAGAACTAAAACTAAATACATCCTTACCATGGACCCTGAAGGGATTTGTTGCTCATCAGTGACAGATTATTGATGCCTTTTTAATGACTGTGTGCCTTAGTTCACTTAACCCATGGTTGATGCAGTCATCATCTCTTTTTATTCCATTTTCCTTCCCTACATAAGAAAAACTGAAAATAAAGCCTCTGTTAGAATACAGAATCATTTTCCCACTTGGAGGAAAAATAATGAGCAACTACCAGGAAATTATTTCAGTCTGCTTTTTGCTTAAATGAGGAAGGGAAGGAGAGCAAAAATGTGAGCTTTTCTTGGGAAAAACAAGCCCCTAGTAAAAAGCCAGTTTCCCTAAGGGGACAGTGACCAAGTCCTCCTAGGGGAGGAGTGGCCTAGGTTAGCAGTGGAAGAGGTGAGGAGGAGGGGAACCTGGTGGAAGCTGAACTTGTAAACAGAGGTGCAGAAACAGACAGTAGCATTAGGGTCATAAAGGGCAGCTGAAGGAACCAGCCCAGGTTCCTTGGGCTGGTGCCACATGGGGGTGAGAGTTGGTATTTTCTATTTCTGCAATGAAGTGGCGAACAATTAAGGATGGCTATTCTACTGTTAGTTCTTCCATGGTTTTCACAGGAGACCCTCATTAATTGGCTCTGAAGACTGTGAATTCTCTAATTATCAGCCACAGTATCTTAGAAGTGCAGATACATAATTTCTTTGTGTCAGGCATCTTTAAAACAAAACCAAGGCCGCTTAAGTGCATTGTAGAAGGAATCTGCTTCCTGGTCTGATTGTAATACTGAAATATTCTGCCAGTTCAAATGCATTTTCTATTTTAGGTTTCTGAAGTAGAAAATTATTTATCTTCCTTAAGGAACAAGCCCTTTTACACCAAGGAAAAGAAAAACATTGGGTTCAGATCTCCTCAGAGATAAGAGAATAGTGTGCTATAGGCAGAAATTCTTAAAAAAGAGAGGAAGAACACAGTACTCTGAGTTTGCGTAGAAGATGATTTGTCAGGTGTGGGAGGATAATTGTGGGACTGTCTTGTTGGGCAGCATCCTGAGTCTCTAACCACTAGATGGCACTAGCACTCTCTTCTGACAACCAAAAATGTCCCCAGGCATTGCTAAATGTCTTCCGGGAACAGGATCCTTGGCTCTGTTGAGCACACTGGTGTGGATGCTTCCGGGAAATCTGGACCCAAGGTCTGTACTGCTGAGGAACTTTTGCTCCCCGCCTGCAAAAAAAAAAAACAACAAAGGCCAAGACTTTAAACTTCTATTTGGGGGCCGTTATTGACACAGGGAAACATCCCTTCTGTCAGGGTAATCCAGAGACAAGTTTCTGTTGCTTGTAGAAATAGGATGAGACTGCCCTGTGCCAGGGACTTCAGTGAGTAGCAGCTACCTCGTCACTTTCTCAAATCCTCGGACTCATTCTTGGTGGGGCCAGGTGTAGAGGGTCATTGGTAATGACTTCTGTCATTCATGTTCCTCCTAGTTTTCATGTTGCTCTTGATTCTACTCAGCAAAATGCAAATACCTTGATTCTAAAAGGCAAAGAACTGGACCCTGCCAAGTTGATAGATGGGTTCTATTCATCCTGTGTGGATTTCCCAACAGGTCTGTGTTGTCAGGAAGTCTCTGATATTTATTACTGCAAAGACCTGGGGTCTGACTGTAGAAGAAAATCAATGTCAGAGGGCTGGGGATGTAGCTTAGTAGTAGAGCACTTGCCTGTTGTGTGCAAAGGCCTGAGTTCCATCCCCAGTACCAGAAAGAGACAGGAGAGAAGGAGGGAGAGAACTGGGAACAGGGAACTGGGAAAATCAATACCAGCCATACCTTTAGTGCCTGTGTGAGATATGAGAGGAGACGAACTATATGTGACACCATAATAGATCATTCATATTGTTATGACACCCCGTGAGCTTGAGAGACCTTAGCAATGCTAATAATCCCCCAGGTCTTAAAGAGTAGCTAGTCTAATGCATCTGTGGTTGAAGAAACAGTGTCATCAATACAGGGCACATCAAATTTGTCTTCATGGTCAGATTGACTCCTTTGTTAGCTGTTATAGTTTAAAATGTCCCCCAAAAGTCTTGTGTTCAAAGGTGGGGCTTTTAGGAGGTGATTGGATCATGGGGCGCTGTACTCATCAGTGGACTAATTAATACATCAGTGAGTTTATGGGGAATGTGCTGCTCGGAGGTGGGACCTAGTTGGCGGTCCATCAGTGGGCCATGATCTAGAATGGTGTTTCTTGGCCCTGGCTGCTCCCTTCTCTCTGCTTCTGGCTACCGTGAGTGAGCAGCTTTCCCCCACAGCCCCTCGCACCATGGTGTTTCTGCTTGAAGCCAGTCAACTGGGGACTGAATGAAATCCCCTGAGCTGTGAGCCAAATTAAACCTCTCCTCCTTTAAGTGTAGGTGTCAAGTATTGTGTCCCTGCAACAGGAAACTGCCTGCACCTCTGGACTAACAGATACTCTTTCCTCATGGAATTTGAAGCTTCTACAGATAATCAAATGAAGGCAAGATCTGGTGGTCCAGTGCATGCGCAGTTAAAGGGACAGTGTCAGATCAACACAGGACACATCCAACTGTCTCCATGGTCACATCGACCTCTGTTAGTAAAAGCATGAAACTCATTGACCTTTTTTAAGTTGTGATAAAATATACATCATACACATGACATTTGCCATCCTAACTACTTTTAAGAATACAGTTAAACAATCTTAAGTATATTCACATTATTGTGCATCCATCACTACCATCTATATCTAGAACTCTTTTTCCTCTTATAGAACTGAAGTTTTATACCCATTGATCAAGTCTCTATTCTCTCTCCTCCCAATGCCTGGCAACCTCCATTCTATTTTCTGTCTGTGTGGATCTGACGGCTCTAAAAACCTCCTGTGAGTGGAATCATACAGTATTTGTCTTTTTGTGGCTAGCTTATTTCACTCAGGGTTCATCTATACTGTAGCATGTGACAGGATTACCTTCCTTTTAAAGGCCGAATGATATCCTTATATGGATAGAACCCCCCCATTTTGTTTATCCCTCACCTTTTTACTATTATGGGTTATACTGTGGTACCTCAGTTTCCAAACTTGATTATTTCCACAATTCTAGTCACAAACCCAGTTGGACGAGAACTGAATCAAATTCAATGGTTGGGTTCAACGTTGACTCTGTGGGGAAATTTGATTTAGTTCTTGGTTGGTTTAGTTTGCAACCAGAACCGTAGAGAGAATTGAGTTCATGAACCAAGGCACCACTGTACTGCTAAGAAGGTGGGCGTACAAATACCTCAAGGAACAGTTTTCAGTTCCTTTGGGTATATGCCAGAAGTGGGATTGCTACTTCATCAGTGGACTACTTTGTACGAAAAAGCCCCCCTTTGCAGTTTGGCAGTGTTAAGGATTGAATTTTGGGCCTTATGCTTGCTAGGCAAGTGCTCTACCACTGAGCTACATTCCTAACCCACTATCTATTTTTATGCACACTTATTTTCTCTAAGATAGGTAAAAGTTTCTATTAAATACGTATATCGCTATAGATGTTATAATTGGTATAGAAGAGAACATGAGATAAAATGAAAGCTTTGCCAGAAATCTGTTTCTTTTTGTGTATTCAATACATAGTAATTTTCCTTTGCTTGTTGACTTTGCAGATAACTTCTGTATTAAATAGTAATACTGTTTAATCAGATTTTAAAACATAAGACTGCAATACAGAGCAAAGGGATTATTAGGCAAGAAAAATATTTTCTATTTTTGAGCACCTAATAACACGTATGTATTTTGTCATTCGTGTATTTATTCCTTCAGCATTTATTGCCAGACACTGCACAGAGTGCTAAGAATACTAATCCCAACCACACAGTTCAGTCCAGAAGGAGCACACTTGAAATTAGAATTATAAAGCAAGTATGATTTGAAAAAGGTTCCTATAAGTGCTGTGGGCCCTCAGCAGAAGACACGTGACATGGATTACTTAGGGGAGTCTCTGATACTTTCATGAAGGAGATGATACACTGGATATTGAAGGATGACTGAGTTTTCCAACACCCTTGGAGGGCATTCTAGACAGAGGGAAAATTTAAGTGCAAAAGCAGATAGGGTAACATATTCAAGAAATGGCCAAAAACCGTAGCCAGAATGTTGAAGATACATTGTGGAGAGAGGCAGGGAGAATAGTAATCATCAAAGCTTAAAAGGGTGGATAGAGGGCAGGCTCATCAGACAGTGGTTATTTTTAAACAAGAGAGTGGCATGGAATGATTTCATTGTATTAGTCGATCAATTTATTTTTTTGATTAATCCAAGCAATAGTGCAGAGCTACAAGGGCAGATTAATCCAAGTGAGAGATGATAGGAGGCTAAATAATGTCTGTGGCAATAGAAATAGAGAAAGAACAAGTTTTAGAAAGCATTTCTGAAATAAAAGCAGCAGGACTTGCAGGTGGGGGTCCCCTTCAAGAGAACTGAAGGTGAAGTTAGTCTTGACCTTGTGGTTTCTCACTGGGGAGGCTCAGGGTATAGTGATGCCAGAATATAAATTCATGAGTGACAAAGAATAATCTGTAGGAAATTGCAGGGACAGCATAAGGAACCGTGATTTTCTTCTTAGAACTCTTTCTGTGATTTAGTTTTAAATGTTGTATCAAAAAACCACATTTGAGGGCTGGGGATTTAGCTCAAGTGATAGAGCACTTGCCTAGTAGGCGCAAGGTCCTGAGTTCGATCCCCAGCACCAAAAAAAAAAAAAAAGCAAAAAAACCACATTTGACTATTCGTTTCTGCCGCCCACTTTTGGATTGGGTCTTTAAATTTGGGGGGGTCTGATTTTTTTGAGTTCTTTATATATTCGAGATGTTAGTCCTTTGTCAGAGGAATAGCTGGCAAAAATTTTTTCCCACTCTGTGGGTTGTCTCTTCACTTTGTTGGTAGTTTCTTTTGCTGTGCAAAAGCTTTTTAACAAGATCAGGTCCCAGTTGTTGAAGTGTTCATCCCTCAAAGAAGATACATGTCTTCGTATATATTCGACTCCTGTCTGATTCTTACTGGGAAAATCTATTTCTCTTAAGTGTCTTCCCTGTAAGACTCTTTAAATGTAAATGGATTTTGGATATTAGTATTTATGCAAATCAGGGGACAGGGATAATAAACATGTTGTTCCCACACTGAAATGTTAATTCACTTTCTTACATGAATTTTATTTTTCTCTCCAAATCCCTTAATTCAAAGTAAAATTAAATGTTCTTACCTAAATATCTTTGTGGTTTTTTTTTTTTTTAATTTCTATCTCATATGATGCCAGATTGTCATATGCTTTTCTCAGTGGCCTTAGTTTTGGATGAGGAAACATTAAGCATCCTATATTGAATGAGGCTGTCAGCTTATTTTGCAGCAGGCCTGTATGGTCGTGTGTTAAGCCTGCTTTTAATGGTGTTTCAGCTACACTTGGTACATTGGAGCGCAGTCTAACTTGAAAGCTTTGAGGATGCAGCCCTGGAAGAAATGGTTTGCCTGTGACAGGAGTATTTTCTCTCCAAGTTTAAATGATGCATCATATTTTAGAAGGAAAAGATAGAACATTATAATATTGTTATTTAAGAAATGGTGATTAATACACTGATAGGATAAGCAATACTTGAAATACAAGATTTTTAGGAATGTATTTTAAATGGTGTACAACTGTGCTATGACTACTAAACACTTGAAATGCTAGTGTTATTGAGGAAAGGAAGTTTTCATTTTTATTCATTTAAATTTCAATCTAAGCTTGAAGATTCAATTCAGTTATTGGAAAGCTTTTAAGAATGTTTGCAACCTTTTCGGTATGTGTGTGTATGTTTTTAAGTGTAAATTTTTTGAAATTAAATACAGATCAAGCATTTCTGATGAAAATTTAGCACCCAAATTGAGATGCACTGTACTTGTAAAATATACAACAGATTTTCAAAACTGTACGAAAAAAGGAAGCTGTTTCAGTTTTTCATATTGATCGCATGAAGTGATAATGTTTTGAGTATACAGTATTTGGAAAATAAAATATATTATTGAAATGAATTTCACCTGTTTCTTTTTCCTTTTTGAATGTGACTTATAGAGAATTTAAAATTACCTCTGTGGCTTGTGTCATATTTCTGTTTTTAGGCAGTGGCATAAAAGGATAAAGGAAGTAACTAAGTAAATAATGTTTACAATGGGCCATTTCTTAAAAGTATATTTTGAATAGAATAAAAAGATAGGCAAATAGCTGGGAAATGACCACTGAAAGTAGTAATATCTTTGAGTGCTTTGTGACTCTTCATTTGCTAAGTGCTTAGTTTATCTTCCCAAGAGCTCTCCAGGCAGCATTATTGTCTCCATTTTTCAGACGTAGAAAGTGAAGCTCAACGAGGTTAAGTGCTTTCCTGCCAGGTCACACAGGTAGTTAATGGAGTCTGCATTTGCAGATCGCCAGCCCCTGCTGCTCTCTTGGGCGGGGGGGGGGGGGGGGGGGGGGGGGGGGCGCCGGGGGGGGCCTTGGTTCTGCAGTCTTCCCACAATCTTCCTGCTTTAAAGCACTCTACAGGACATGCAGACAGGGGAATGACCATCAGGGAGGAAGAAGCTTCTTGTACTCCTAGGTTGCTAGAAGCAGGAGGGAGGCCTTGGCACACCATGCAGGGCCACATGGAAGAGACCCAGGGTTGGTCAGGAAGCGGAAGGTGCAAGAGGAAAATGTGAGCAAGAGCCTTTATTTGGGTCTCTGGTGAGGAACAGAAAAGGCAGAATAAGGAGGTTTTGGATCGGGCCAGTTTGAATAATTTCAGCCTCTGGGGCATAGGGCCTTTCTCTGGTTGTCTGCTACTACCTGCCCCTGGGGGATTAGGGCAGAGGAATAGAATTCCCGTGTTAGAGCCAGGAAAGGGGGTGGTTTGGGAATTTAGCCTCTGGAGATTGGTTTGCATGTGAAAGGCGCACTCCTTGTTTGTTCTCTAGGAATTAGCCAGCTTTGGTGGGGATAGTACCCTCTAGGTCAACAAGTCCTCAGAGGTCCAAACTTCAGACATAAAAGCTGGGAAGAGTAATCTTAGCGAAGCTCTAGGAGGCCAAGGCCTGGTGAGGCTGGGGGGAGACACTGAACCGGGCCACTTATCCTTACAGACTGCAAACTTGTCCACAAACAGCCTGTTCGTCTGTTTTGTGTCTAATTGAATTCAGTGATGTTTATGACATTTTAAAATGCTGGTCCAAGTGTACATTCACATTGTGATTTGTTTTGAGATAACCCCTAAGTGGTTGATTTTAATTCACATTCCACTCCAGTTCTACAGGAAGATATCAGTTGTTTTTAATATTTTCTCATTTGTGCTTCAGCTATAGAAACAAAGAGCTAGAAGAATTGGTAGATACTTTGCCGTTAATTAAACATCAGGTAACATACTTTTCCTAAGTCACTTGAAATACATTTTATGTTTCATCTCAGAGTGGAGCCAAGGCACTCTGAATCAGGAAGTGTAATTAGGTTCAGGTTCCCCTTCAGCATTACCGTAGAAGGAGTTTTGCTCTTTGTGATGCTTATGCTAAGAAGCCCTGGCCCACAGTCATCGAGGGGCACAGAAGCAACTGTGCTGATGGGCACTGAGCTTCCTGATTTTCTGATTTTGCTGCCATGCCACTAAGGACTCAGGACTCAAACATACTGCTGTTCCCTCCTTTATTCCTGACATTGGTTCTTTTTAAGTCCTTATGAAAACACCTGGCAGCCTTCTTTTCCCCAGCTGCCTCCCACAGGTAGGCAACAAAGAAAGTCCTGTAGAAACGACTTTTCTGGCTGTAACGAACAATTACCCTTATACTTTGCCCAGCCCTCAAGATGAATTCCTCAATATTCAGAATTCTGAGGGACATGAAAAATTTGAATTAATACAATTCATATTATGTTACTGAATGGAAAGAAAAACATAAAGACATTTTAGATATCCATTCCCCTTAAGTTGTGATCTTTATAAATTTAATGTGCTCTTAATAAAAACACCAACAGCAGTTTTAAAATACATATACTGTTTCTAGAGTCCATGTTGTGGCAGAGCAGGCTGTATGCACTGCTGCCCATCTAGAACACACAATCACCGGGAACATAAACTCTCAACTTCAGTAATGAATTAAAACAGCAGAGTTTAAAATAAAAGAAGAGATTTTGGGGGGGGGCAGAGATAAGATTTATTGAACTTGTGGGGAGGACACAAGGTGGGGAGGGCAGTATAAGCCTTTAGGAGTACAAGGCCCGCCACTTGTCCAGGGGACCACGATTCGGGATGTATTTCACCCCACAACCATCAAGGATGAGGCGCTTTTCAGCCACCATGTCTTCAAATTCATCTGAGGGGAGGGGAACGGGAAAAAAAAGAAGCAACAAGGTATATCATGTACAGGTACAAATCCCCAATGATGAATGTTACCAATATGTACATCAAAAATGTACCATTAAAATAAAATTTAAAAAAAAGAAGATGGTTTATTTGGAAAAAGGCCAAAAAGAAAGAAGATAGCTACCCTGGGAGAGTAGAGTAGGGGACATCAGAAGTGAAATACCCCCGCGCTCTCATCCCCGGCTCCTTTTATTTGGGACTAGTGATTTTCCCATCCCCCGCGTGGGCACCGAGAAGTTGTTGGCTCTTTTGCCTGTCTTTGCTCCTAACCTGGACATGTCTGCCTACGTTTTTTCTGGCCCTTTGACTTCTTCCTGTCCCTTTGTGATGGATAAGTGGGGGCAGGGCTTTATGGGAAGGTAACTTAGACTTAATGATTAAGCAAAGGGGACATGAGTACATGTGTGTATCTGGTGCAGTAACATAGTGATGTTAAAGTGAGAACATAAGTACACGTGTATTTGCATAGGTGTGTGTGTATGTGGGTGTGCGTGCATGTCTTATATACTAAATAAGAGTGCCTAGGTGGCTGCCTCTTATTTCCTTTGCATTTGATCAGGAGGGTGAGGGGGGCTGGTTTTCCTGGTCTTTTATGTTTTGGCTTCCTCAGTATTCTGTCAACTCTTCTTGATAAATTCTTATGATAACTGTGTTACCTGGTGCCTCTCTCAATTCTAGTTTCTCTCTCTCCTTTGTCTTTCTAATTGCTTGAACTGTAGCGTTCTACTGTAGAGGTAGAAACTGCTTTTAGTAAGTAGAAACTGCTTTTAGTAAGTTTCCCCATTGATTTTTAATAATGCCTATCTTTGCCCTGCCTAGACACTGCCTTTCTCTACAATATGAAAACACAAGCAAGCATGAATAGCTGTAAAACTTTTAAAATATGTTTTAACTGATATATGAAAACAAATTGTACATATTTATGGGGTACCATGTGACATTTCAATACATGTGCACATTATGGACACTTACCATTTCTTTATGGTGAAAACATTGAAACTCTTCTACCTTTTTAAAATATGCCGCACATTATCATTATCTGTAATCAGCCTATTGTGCAGTAGCACCAGAACTCTTGGTCCTATCTGACTTCAACTTGGCACCCAGTAATTAGCCTCTACCCATCCTTCCCACCACCCTACTGACCTCCACCTCTAGTAACCACCATCCTACTCCCAACTTGTATGAGATCAACTGTTTTAGGTTCCACATAGGTGTGAGAGAATGTGGTACTTGTCTTTGTGCCTGGCTTATTTTTGTTAACATATCAATCTCCAGGTTCATCCATTTTGTTGTTGCTGTTGTTGTTGCTAATGACAGGATTTTATCCATTTTTACGGCTGAACATTATTTCATGGCATACCACAATTTCTTTATCCATTCCTCAGTTGATGGACATTTAGGTTATTTCCATTTCTTGGCTATTATGAATAGTGCTGCAGTAAACATGAGAGTCAGATGTGTGTTCAGCATACTGATTTTCTTTCCTTTGGATATATATATACAGTAGTGGGATTGCTGGATCATATGGTAGTTCTATTTTTAATGTTTTGAGGAACCTCTGTACTGTTTTCCATAATGGCTGTACTAATTTATATTGTCACCTACAGTGTGCAAAACGTCCCTTTTCTCCATATCCTCACCATCATTTGTTGTCTTTAGTCTCTTTCATTTTAGCCGTTCTTACTCAGGTGAAATCTGAAAAAAAAATTCTTTAAAACATGAGGGATGATTAGATCCACAATGTACTGGCACATGGCTAAAAATAAAAGAGGAGAAAATAGTAAGTTCAGGTACAGATCCAAATACATGAATATTTATTGTATGAGGGCACCTTGACTCAGTGTGGGAAAAGATAAATTCAGTGAATGTCATTGGAGTCAACTGAACAGGCCTTTGGGAGAAAAAGCTATATACAAAAATATATTCAATGAAACTAAACTTTAAAGATAAAATTATAATGCCCCCAAAGTACTAGGATAAGCAAAGGAATATTCTTTCACACTTTATATGGAGGAAGCTTTTCTAAGTATAAATCGAGACTCATAAGCCATCGAGAAAACAACTGCCAAATTAGACTACATACAAATTTGTTAAGTCCCGCATGATGAAAATCACCATCACCTAATACCAGGTGACAAAAAAGGAAAACATTTGCAACTCTATTCACTTGTTCAGCCAGTTTTTTGAGTGTTTGCGACACTACAGTGAAGAAAACAGAAAGGGCTAGTTGCCGTAATATATAGAGTCCTGCAATCAGTTTAAATGACCAACAGCAAATGGTATAAACAAATAGTTTACAGTTAAGAAAATGCAAGTTCATAAACAGGAAAAACCTTTCAACCTCACTTACAAAAAGGAATGACACAAGTTGAAACTACTACACCGAGCTACCAAGTTTCACTTACCAAACTAGCAGAGATCCTCCGCCAAATCCAGTGCTGGTAGAGAACAGGCAGCTTCATACATTGCTGGTAGGTGATGATGGTACATGAATAAATATATAAATTAATGGAATGATAAACTAAAAAGCGGGTAGGGGGGATAGCTCAGCGGTAGAGTGCCTGCCTAGATGGATGAGGCCCTAGGTTCTATTGCCAGCACCAAAAAACCAGAAGCACTTTGTATTACTATTAAAATATCAGTGGAAGGTAAAATGCTAAAGTGGTACTATTGTAATAGCTATCAAATGGAAAATGCACCTAACCTTGGAAGAGTAGCTTGTCCTGTACATAGCTGCTGACCTACACGGCAATACACGCACATGGTGTCATGGCTTGTGTGGAGATGTTCCCCCCAAAGACTCATGCAGCTATAGATGGGGCTTTTTCAGAGGTGGCTCAATCCAGATTGTGTGATGCTGGGATTAAGGGCATGTAATTACTACATCAATCCACTGATTGGTTTGGCACTGCCCTAATCCTGGCATTTTGATAAGATATAAGGAACAGAAAGAGGTTTATAGGTCCCTTGCTTACCTTGCTGCCTTCTGCCTGTCTGTCATGCCACTCTGCTTTGAAGCCTTTTGTCTCAGCAACAGAAAAATTAACTAAGACCCAAGGTGACAGAGGAGATTTGGCAGGACAAATACATGGATGGAATTGTCTGAGTCCCTCGCCAATTACACAGCAGGCAAGTTCTACCACTGAGGCACACTCTGGGCCCTGCTTGGTTTTCTTGTAGAGCACTTGACATCCCTCTGAAACTCACCAACAGGTCTATTTATTTACTTGTTTATCTTCTGTCTCCACGCCCTTAGGAAGCAAACTCCAGGAGAAAAAGGGACTTTGCTTTGATTACGGTTGTATTCTCTGACTCTCTGATGGGGAATACCAAGGATACCAATGATATGTAAGGAGGCTTTAGATGGAAAAAACATCATAGGCCAAGTGTCCAAATGACCCAATGCCTGGTTTCTGGCCTCCTCTATTATGTCAGAAATACTATTTTATATGTTTTAATGTAATTTATATAAGGGTACATAAATTATATAATTAAAATATAATTTATAATATAAAATACAATTTATATATAAATATAAAATATATTTAATATAATTACATATATTAATATAATTGTTTTATATTAATATACTATTTTATTAATATAGTAATATTTTAATAATTTATACTAAAATATATATTATATATTTATATAAAATATAGTTTGATTTATATACCCTTATATAAATTACATTAAACAGTATAGAACATTAATTATCAGTTAATATTTCAAATTTATTTTTACTATTATTTATATTTGGTAACTATACTATATAAATGTATATGTAAAATATGCATATGAATTATGATATGAAATAATTACATAATTGTGCAAATGGTATTATGTTACACATACTATTCTACTTCTCTACTTCTAATCGTGTTCATTTGGAAGCGTGTGGCTTTGTGAGTATGCGGTTGTATATATGTGTGTGTCGTGCTGGGGTTTGAACCTAGGGTTTCTCCCATGCTAGGCAAGTGCTACAAAACTGAACGGCACAAACCAGCCCAGAAAATTTGTTTCTGAGCTTTAACCTTCTTTTTTCCTTTTTTAAAAATGTAGCTCTACCTCAGTGGTTCACCACCAGTGAGATTTTTTTTTTTTT
>PVJO010021772.1:0-29376 GCA_004026905.1 Hystrix cristata | reverse complement strand
TTTGGTAGTGCAAAGTATTTCTACATCAATTTTGGAAGATAATTTTTGCAGACTATATTAATCCGAATTGAAAGTTGTTTTCTTTTGGGCCTTGAAAAACTTCACTCCATGCTCTCCAGGCCTTCAATATCTGTGTTGGGAAATCTGCTCTTATTTTCAAATTTTGCCTTTATTATACTTAATGTTTTTATCTGATAGGTTTTTGTATTCTCTTTTAGTGCTGAATTTCTAGGATTTCGACTCTGATGTGTAATGAAGAAAAATTTTTTTGACTCTATTGTTTTTTGGGGTTTTTTTTTTTTTTTTGGTTCTGTTATTTTTTTGGGTTCTTTTTACCTAGAAGTTGAATTCTTTCCTAGATGTGGGAAATGCTCTCCTTTGATTTCAGTGAATAATTTTTTTATACTTTTTTCCATGTTCTAATCTTTCCTTCACTACGTAATTCTTAGGTTGTTTTTTCTATGCTGTCTAGAAGCTGTTGGATCCATTTCCCGTGATGTGCTGCTGTTTTCAGGGTATCGCTGGGTCCATGATCTACTGTATCAACCTGTGTTCCAGTTCTGACACTCTTCACCCGGTCACTTCTGCCACCCATATTTTCAATAGCATTTTTTGCATCCCGAATTTCTACTGGATTTCTTTCCATGATCTCTAATTGTTTATTAAATGATCATTCATATCTTGTATCATCTTGCTTAAATCAATCAGGTTTTTGTGCCCTCTTTAAGCTTGTAGAACATTTTGTTAATTATATCCTTTATCTGTTTATTCGCATCCTCTTTGAGCTTACTAAACATCTTATGCATTTATTAGTTTCTTCTTTGATCAATTCAAATATCGTAACCATTTGTTTGTTGAGCTTTTTGTTTGTGACTTCCTCTGCTTTAGTATGGGGACCTAGCTTTTCAGGAGTTAAGAGTTTCTGGAAACATCTTGCTGACTTTTCCCCTCAGCTTTCTACTGCTTTTGTGCTGAGTTTCAGGATGACTTAAAGCAAAGAACGCTGCTACTGTGGAGATTTCCTTGTCGGTATATGTTTCCTTGACTATGGCAACATTTTGGCATTTATATACGTTTTCAGCCTACTCAATATAAGAGGATCAGTCCTGGAGACTGTGTTGCAAGGAGAGAACCACTACTGGTTATATCAGCATCTATATAGCCAACCACAGATCAATCGTGCAATTGTTTTGACAATTTCGCTCTTTTTTCAATAACTTGGAAAAACTGTGATAAACTACTGATGAAAAGTAGACTGGAATGTAAAAGACGAGAAAAAGAAAAAAGGTAGAAGAGAAGGAAGAGAACTGTTTAAAAAGAAAGAGAGAAAAGAAGAGATAGTCACAAATAAAAAAAAAAAAAGAACAGGACTTTGTTAATACTATTTTATATCTAGAGTGGAAAGCTGATGGAAGGTGTTTGCGGGGTTATTTGCAAGGGCAAGAAAAGGGAAGAGGAAGGAGGGAAATGTAAATGGAGATCGAGGAAAGCATATTAATTGGAGGCAATTAGTATGCTGATTGAAAGCTTGTGCTTGAATCTTCTACACACAATTTTTGCTGAGCGTTATTCTGACATGTCCAGAAAGCTACTACTTCAACCTACACATTAATTTATTCTTATTCTCCTTTTCACATATACAGACACCTCCATATACACCAGATGAAAGAAGAAAAATAAGGAGAGAAAAAAAGAAAAACAAAGAAATAAAAAACAACTACACACTTACAGAACACGCACAAAAGAGTCTTCTCAGTTCTATTGGTAACGAAACCAGAATTTGACCAGTGTGCTCCACCTACATTCAGCAGTGAGAAATGCTGACTAGAATATTGCTAGAGAGCTGAGCTCCATTCCTCTTCCCTGTGCGCAAGGCTGGTCGGAGGGTTTCTGCTTCTGTCTTACAATCAGACGCCTTCGGTTGTTAAAGGTGAGGACAGCACAGCACGGCCCATCAATCGCCCAAGCTTCCGCTGACTGCCTAAGGGGCCCTCTTGATCTCTGCTCCCTTCTCTCCACAATAATCTCTGCAGCTGCTCGCTCTGTTCTTTCTATATTGCTCCAGATAAGCACACTGTGTGGCCCTCTCTTGTTACTCCTCTCTGCTTTTGCACCCTTGCTGAACTCGCTTTCCACACCTCAGAAACAGTCCCCCTCGCCCTGAAAACCCTGTGGTGCTAGGGCTTGCTGAGCACAGCAGCTTTCGGCTGGTGTGGAGGGTTCCATGTGGGCACGAAATTCTGATGTATCGGAAGAATGGGCAGTCGTAGGGTATCATGGAGGGCCCCAAACTCACCAGCATCTAGGGGAGAATAATCAGAGTGCCTACTTTGGCACTGCTTTAGTGTCTTTTGTCCTTCCTTGGATCATACTAGTCAAAACTGCTGCATACCCCTGCAACTCACTGAAATGTGGCCCTCTCGCTGTCTGCTTTTGTGTCTCTAATCCACTTCATGTCCTTATTTTTTTATTTCCCAAGGGCCCACCAGCCCTAACTCAGCTCTGCCCTCTGAGTGATTCTCTGGCTTTCAGTGTGTCTAGTGCTCTGATCTGTGAACATCCTCCGTGCCAGGCTTGCTCTCCCAGTGAGGAAGAAGTTAGGACATTTGGCCCAGGACAGGAGTTGCTGGGCAGGAGGCTGAGCACCCCAGCCCGCTCGCTGCTGCAGGGCTGGACCCCTTCCCTCAAGGGGTTCAAAGCTCTTCCAAGAGGCTGTGTTCACCTGACCTGGAGTGTCAGCAGGGCTGCGTGCTGGGCTCAGGGAGCAGCACAGCTTCCTTTCTGAATACCCTCAATCTTGAATTCACCTACTGGGCTTCTTCTTTATCCCCACCCCCTCGTTTTCCAAGTACCTGCGTTTCCCAGTGTGGTCTTACAAGCACGTTGTGAGCACCACTGTCTATTCGTCCATGATGGAATCTCTTGAAAGTTCTATTTATTTCACAATTTTATGTTCATACCCAAAAAAGCTTACTTCTTAAAGATGTAAAAATCTAAAAGATTGTGTGTCATTGGTAAGAATTATTAAAGTAGGACCCATTTTTTTTAAATCATACAATCAACATGGAATTTTTTTGAAATCTGAGTATACATTTTTAACCTCCTTGTTCTCAAGCAGTTTTAGGTACATTGGCATGCCAGTGAACTTTTGTAGTTCTACAAACATTGCTTTCAAAAATCCATCAAAACTCTCCACTTAAAATTCTATTTTCAGCTCCTTTAAGAATGTAGATTAAAGATATTTAGAAGTGACTCACTTCCATTATTCATACTAAAAATGCCTTTAAAATGGCCCTTCTCTCTCCATAAATAAACTTTCCTTTTCTTCATTGTTAGAAAGAGTTACCTTTTAAAGGATAAATTAAGCTTTTAATTATAATTCATCCTGCAAAGTAAAATAAAACACAAAAAGCTACATATTGTATAATTCCGTTCATGTGACATTCTTAAAAGAGCAGATGATAGGATATGTAACACAGATCAGGGCGTGGTTGGGGTAAGGCTCTGGGGAAAGGATTAACTATAAAAGAAACCACACAAAAAAAGTTAGGATGAAAGAACTGTTTTGCATGACAATGTAGTTGCAAGTATATAACCCTACATTAATCAAAAACAAAATGAATTGTCTAAGTGTATATAAATTAAAATTTAAAAAAAAAGAAAAACTAGCCTGCTCAGAATCCCATGATAGAAGGCTGTCTACAATATATGTGTTGCAAATGGAATTCACACTCTCACTGAAATGTAGGAAAATGAGCAGACTTGAGTAGACCATTGTTTTAATTGGTTTCCATAAATCTAAAAACAAAAAGGAGCCGTATGTAAATATTGTATTCTACATGGTAAATTCAGAGTTGTTTTACCAACTCTGAAACTATTTTGCATGTGTACCAAGGTAAGGCAAATAAGTAAATAAATGTAGATAGTCGTAGCTAAGTTTCTTGATATTAGAAAAAGTAAATTGTAAATAAGCAGAGAGGTATTAGAATATATGGTATAATTCTTGGATCATAAATAACACTTCGAACTCATGTTTATTTAAGAGATGTGAATAGATAACAGATACAGAAACATACAGTTTGCTCCACCGCATGCGCTTTATCATGTTGTATGGTCTTGCCACAGGCCCCACAGCAACAGAGCCAAGCGAGAGCAAACTGAAACCACTGAAACAAACTGTAAGTGGTAAAAATTTTTTACTCTTTTTAATTTGATTGAGGTATTTTGTCACAGTGACAGAAAGCTGATTAACACAAATGGCAATTTTAGGGGAAGTTGAATAAGACGGATAGTGAAAATTTATGTACTATCCTTTACAAGTCTTCTGTAAACAAAATTATTTTAATAAGATGTTTTGAAAATTACATTACTTCATAGTATTGTTATGAACATTATTAAGTAAGTACATACAAATGTTTTAGGATAAATCATGCACTAAATACTCAATAAAAGTCAGCTATTATTTTTAATATTATTTATTATTTTTATTTGGTGGTCGTATCTATAAGAAGGGAAATTTAAGGATTTTTCATTGGATTCATTGAGAATTTTAATAAAGTTTTCTAATATTAAGCTGAAATATTTTGCAAAAGACTGAAAAATGCAAAAAGAAACTCAAAAAGAATTCTAATGATATAATGCAGACATACCTACCATTTTTAATTCTATTTCCTGCCAGTATTTTCTAATACATTTGTATAAATAAAATATCATCAAGTTAGTTTTCATCAAATCTTAAAGTAAAACTGTCTTCCCTTCAAGGGGATAGCAATACCAATTACAATAATATTTATCTAGCACCTAATACATGCTATGAACTGTTCTGATAATTTTGTATTTGTTATTTCATTTAATCATTGTAAAGATGCCGTGATTGAAGTACCTTTATTATGAACCCCATTTCAGAGAGGATGGATCATACAGTTTGGTTATTTTTTTTTTTTTTTCTCCAGGTGTGCTTGGTCTAGGAGCTTGATTTCGGGGTGGCGATGCCGGGAAGTGTGTCTTTAGAAGGTGATTGGTTAGTAGGAGGGATCTGTGCTTTTCTTGGAGAACTGTGTGCTTGTTCTTGGAGGACTGGATTGATTTCCATAACAGCGGGTTGATATAAAACAAGTTTGGCTTCCTCAGCTTCTTCTCCTGCTTATTCTCTCCTCTGTGACTTCTCCTTGCCTGTAGTTCCACCCACAGTTGTGAGGCAGCCGAGGAACCCTCGCCATCAGAATTGTGAGCCAATAAAGCTCCTTTTCACGCCAGCATCGCTTATTCTACTATAACAACACAAAATGGACTAAGACCAAGGAACTAAAGAGAGAAGGTAAAGACAGATGCTCTTATTATCAGTAAGTGCTAGATTCATAGTTCCCACGGTCCCGGTTTTTAACAACTGGTTGTACTCCCTTCCTAAATTTGTTTTTACGAATTGTCCAGGGCACCACAAGTCTGCAAATTTTAAGCCACAGCTTAAATTTGATGGTCCCCTGGGTCGAATGAAGTAGTGCTACAGATCATCATAAACACTGCCTGGTGTTTTAAAATGTCTCAGTCAGTCCTGTTCCCTGGCTTGATGCCAGGGCAATGTTAACTGCATGCAAATTGAGAAAAATGGTGGCCTGAGTTCTGCTCCAACTTCTCCCTTAATGAAGTCCCCTTAATGAAGTCCTCAAAGTCACAGTTGGTTGTATGAGGGTTTCCTACCTAGTGTCCCTTGTCGTGTAGTCTCTGCTGTCACTCTTGACCAAAAAATATTGGTAAAAACAGTAAATGAAAATAATTATCACAGACTATTTGAGCATTTTCCTCTAAGGAACAAAAAGAATCCAAGGAATGTAATCTGAAAAGTTTTATAAAGTGTCTTTAGAGGCTTTGAAAGCATAACTGAGAAATGTGATGTCAGCTGCAGGGTGCCTGTCGGTTGAAGCTGAGCGTGGATACCAGCCCACCCACAATGTGTTCACATGCTCTTTTTCACGTTTTTCCGAGAAGACTTTAACTGCCACATACCAAAAACAAGATTTACTTATATTTGATGTGAGGTGCTGGTTGTCCATAAAAGGTTGAGTAGATTACAAACCCAGTGAAAATTTTCTTGGCTTAAAATACCAGGGAGTCAGAATAAAAGATAATCAACTTAATTGTTCGAGATAAGGAACAATTATTTATGTGTTCATTGGCAAAATTGTAGCAGTGAGTAACCCTTTTCTGTGTGGTTTATTCTTGATGAATAGTATCATGTGTTAAATTCTGTTGGGGTACTCGTGGAAGACTGAGTTAAATTTATTTTTAAGTTTGGAAGCTTTCTTGTCTTCATAGGCATGTAGCGCAATTGATGTTGCATATTAAAGATATGAATGTTGCATATTAAAGATATGAATATAAACATTGAATGTTTTTTCTCACAGTAGCATCTCATCTAAGTATGTATGAATATAAATTTGAATACATTTCCATACTCTGATAATTAAGAAGGTAATAATAATACATTCTAACACAAATAATTCCATCCCTTTATCAATCCTAAAGGGCACAAAGTCTTACTGACTGCTTGGAGTAATATTATGTGCACTCTTTGGTAAATTTAAAAATGCAAATTTTAAATTTGTGACTGCACTCCATATTATCATCATGAGAAATAAAAATTTTTGCTAGTTCATAGGCACCATCTCCATACAAGGGCTTTTCTAGCCAGAACTCATCTTCCTCAGAGCTACTTTGAAACCTATTGTGACACCTCTCGTATGACACATGCTATGTGGTGCTTTAAATCACAACCATGTACAGTTATACCCCTTTGTCTGTACATTGTAGATGACAGGCATATTTATTAAACCATTCATTACTAGCACTATTAGACAACATAATTAGAATTAAAATAATTATCAATCTTTATAACATAAAAATATGTTTTAAGTATCTTTGCATTCTTGATCTATCCCAGGTCTATGATCTAAGAGGTATTCATAAAAAATCTGTTGAAAAGCAAATTAACAATTTATATCCCTTTATCACTAAATTTTATTCGAAGAAGATAAAAGACAACAAGCAAAACTGAGGAGGTTCTTTTCAGAATGCTGAACCAACCCATTTATGTTGTCTATGTGTATAGCTCCAACATAAAATTCAGTGAAATAAGTAGAAATTATAGTTTTATATAAAAGAATTTTACATTGATTTAATAAGTCTTTGGTAACTTATCACAGAATGAACACTGAATAGCAAGTTTCTGTCACTGAGTAGCAAGTTAATATGGAAGTTGCAGTTTTTAATGATGTAAACAAACTATGCTTTATTTGATGTTGTTGATGCTATAAATCGAGGAAACTACCCATGTTGCTTATATGTAAGACAATATCCAAATAATAACACAATTTTGTTAGCTTTCAGTTTTATTTTAGCAAAATTCTAGACAGCACACATTCTACTATTAAAATGTTGTGGCAATAAGATCCCTTGATTTTCTCATTGTTGGGAAGGAGTAAGAGCTCCCTGAAGGCGGTTTGCAAAATGGTGCACTGTGAGCTTTTCACTCGCCGGTTTCAGACAGCTGGAGGCTGAGATAGTTGACCAGTAACGTTACCTGAAAGTACTCTACAAGGCCCGTCAGCTGTACTAACTTTCCATCCCTAAGGTTTGTGCATCTCGAAGTACACTGTTACACAGCCTGACTGATTTCCTGGCGCTCTATGGGGTATTCAAAATAACTCAGAATATGAGACTCGTGGAAGTTAACGTGTATCATGCAAAAAGAAAGAAAATTGAACAGATAGCTTAAAATTTAGGCAGCACAAATACCAACTGGACAGACGTCCAGCTTTCAAATCAGAAGACAAAATGAAAGAAGATTTGTATGGAACGGTACTTTTACAAAGCATAGTGACTGAACACAAAGTAGAAGTACTCGTTTAATAGATTTCCTTCTAATTTTTGCTTGTTATTTTATCTTATTCCTTAGCACTTTTCACATAAAATATACCAGAAATTAATACACCTTCTGTGTCCACTTACAAAACACTTGACAAATATTTGCTTGACAAATATTTGACAATTACAAGCAAATGACAAATATTTGCTTCTTTCCAAAGATAGAACCAGTTCTTCTCATTTTTGTGTGAAGACCAACATTACAAATTCAAAGTTCAGACTAAGAAGACAGAAGAATATCAAACTCCTTCAGTTTGTGTCATCCAGAGATTTAGACTAGTTTCTTCTATCTAGCCGCAATTTATACTATATCTGAATTTGTGACAAAGTAGACTTTTCAAAAAACAAATGATTAAAGAAAAACTTAAGATGGTTTCATTGAAACCATCTTAAGTTTTACATTCTAAAGCAAAAACATAATACAACCAGATTCATATATGCATAGAAATGGGTAAAAATTGAGTTTATTTGGGAGTATGGGGTATGGATGCAATTCTAGGTATTGTAAATATGGCTTAAAGTCTGGTCAGAAACTTAAAAAAAAATGTTCCAAAAGTATTCATGTTATGTACATGTACTGGCAAAATACAGCTGTAGAGTCAAAAGCTGTATCTTCAGAATTTTGCTGTCATCATAGGATCACGGTGCTGGGTAAGGGCCCAGGGGACTGGCAGGCACTGTGGGGCACAGATGTTCTTTCCACACCTGCAGAAATAGGCCAGGACCGTGGTACATCATCTTGTTCAAGCAGGCTTCCAATATGCAACTTTTGTAACCTTTCCATAGTCCAAAAGTAGCAAGATTTATTAGATTTCATAGCAGGATGACTTTAGAATCTTGGGATTCAGTCGGAAAGTAGTTTTTTTTTTTTTCCCCCTCTATGAAAAACAATCTTGTAGTCTCTGGATGGTTGCTTGAAGAACAATTTCCATAACTCTGATTTCCACTAGGTTTAATAACCCAAGAAGAATTATTCCAGTGAGTGACAGAGACATACTTCATGTCCTCAGTTAAGAACATCAGATTTTTGTTTCGCCCATAGTTGGGTTTGAGAAATGTTTAGGAGAATTGAGAAAACTATATACTAAGCCTAAGAAGATACTACTGTTTTCTGTTTACAAATCTAATATTCCAATGTGATAACTATTCATAAATGGATTCGCTTATTATTTGCAATCTTTACATTCTCTACACAGTGGCTGAGGATTATAGAAATTAGTAGCAATAAAATATAAGTCCATGTGAAAATAATTAGCAACCTTCAGTCTTCAATAATAACCTCAGAAATATTGTAAAGCTGTAACAGATTAAACTGCAATGCTGTCTATGCAAACTTAATGACAGAAAATCATTAATAGTAACTGACAACATGTTTCTTGAATTTTTTTCTCATATGCAGTAATACTGGTGGTACTAATTAGTAGTAGTAATAGCTACAGTAAGAACTGGTCATAAAGGAGAAAGGACTATATAACCATGTATTAGTTACCATGTGTTAAGCACTTCATATGCGTTACCTTATTTAATGCTAAGTAGAGGTTTACTTTTTAGTACTGTACTAGGGGAAAAAAATGTGCAAGTATTAAGCTTGAATCTAAGAGTTTCAAAATATATATTCTTTAACATACTTGGCATAGTTCTGAATCAAGTGAAAAAATAAAATAGAAGACTAAGTCAGAGGGTCGTCCGATATTTTCTTTATTGAGAGGGTTGATATGGGAAGATATCACTTTTATCTATGAAATGTGGATTCCCTAATGATCCCCTCAATCAGACAGATTGATCTCCCTTCTAAGTGCAAGAAGAGTGTGTGTTCCTTTAGACAGCTCACTACTAAAAGGAAGCAAACAGCAAAGGGCTAAGTGTGCTAAATTCTACTCCCCAGTTTGGCTTATGCTTCCACTTTCCTACAGCAGGGTGAACTGAGCTGTCCATAGTAGTTCAGGAACACAGCACTAATGAGCTTCAGGAATGAGGAAGAAACGTGCTTCAGGGCTCCCGAGTCTTCAGATTGTTGTTCTTGTCACCTGCCTCCCTTCTGCTTCACTCACCAGGCAAACCCATCGAGTCAGTGGTTCAGGTGTAGGGATCGTCCCCTCCCAGCACAGGGACAGCAGCCTAGCAGAGTCCCGTTCCCTTTTCAATGAGGTTTCTTTTAATGTGACATCCAAAGTAGAGAGTATGACCTTGACATCACTTGTTGATAGGGAGAATTCATCCCCAGAAGATGTCAAATTCAGGTCATTTCTCGAAAGATTAGACACTATACCACAAAATACAGTAAAATAAAAAAGAGTTTATTTTATTTTATTACAGACAAGCAGGATTAATACTAGATTTTCCATTAACCCTTGAATCTTAGTCAATTTCTATTCATCCATCCAGATATTTCTGGGGCAATTTTCCATACACATCATTTTGGTAATGAGACGAGAGGCTTTATTTTGAGTTTGAAAAAAAAAAGTTCTGATGTGGTTAAGGGCATGTTGGTGAAGGGATAATGAGGAGGAAGTACCCGAAGCTATTTGTTGATAGTAGCAGAAATTCTCTTATGGAAGAATGAATAGAAGATTCACCCAGACCAAATGTGATGCTCATTCCAAACCCTAAAAATTGTCTTTAAATGACAAGATTCATCTAGTCACTAAAACATTAGAAGGCTTGACTGTTATCACACTAATCTTTCTTTTTTTAAATTTTGAAATGTTGGAAATCTGGTTCTTTTTCAAGACCATGTTTTATTTGTGTGCTTTGTTTACTTCAAGATCTAGCAAGTAACATATCGCACAAATCAGGTTTAAGTTAATGTCTGCTTGGCTTCCTTAATTAAAATAGGGAGAGGGTAAACTCTCTTACATTATCTATAAACATACCTGATTGTAAACTCTCTTACATTATCTATAAATATCCTGTTTATGAAAGTGCTGAGTGTATTATGAGTGATGATGTCTATTCAAAGTTGAAATCAGAAGATGTTCATTCATTGACTCTTCTAAGGCAATATCTTTCATTTCTGTTAAATTTAAAAATAGAAAACTGGTCTTACAGGGCAATCTTATACTAATGGATTTCATTTTCCAAAAAATGGTATATAAAAACTGAAAATAAAAAATCTTCTTTTTTTCAGGGCTGAGATCAAACACAGGGCTTCCTGCATGCACACGTGTGACCCTTATGCCACAGGGGTCTTCCTTTGTACACCTAATTTAGCAATTCCTTCCTTACTAGTGGAGTCGCTAAGAGGTCATTTCAACTTAGTAGTCAAGGAAAGATCTCAATATGCTAATTTGAAATTTATTCCGCCAACTTTTGGGGAAGAATACGAAGCATCAAAACTTGAAATTTCCCTTAACACTAAAAAATGTTTAAGGAAAGTAAAAAATATTAATTAATTAAAGTATTTCTTTCTGGTTTTTAATGTGTACCTGGAACTATAATAAAAGTTGATAATACACTAAAGAAAATAATACAGTATTCCAGGATTGTAAATATGTGATCTAAATTGCATTTTAGGCAAATAATTAAAGCCAATTTAGGAAAGAATTTTGTTAAACAACTAAGAATTAGAAATTAGGGAATTAGAGTCTGATTTTTAAGTGTGGAACAAATGGAGACTGGAGTGTTTCTTTAATTATTGATATGAGACATTCACAGCATACATATATATTTTTTAGCATATATATATGTCTTAAGTGAGTTTACAAAAAGAAAGAAAAATTTGGGATGATGCGTTCAAGAAACTGAATTTGTTTCTAAACATGGAGTTTGAGGCGCATTTTATAAATCATTGTGGGATTTTCCAGCAAGCAAACCTAGTTCTTGCACTCAATAAAAAGGATCAAGGTACAAATACAGGTCATGAGATACATAACTTTCTTGTGGCATTTGAAACATAACTAGAGGGTCTCCCTGCCTATGAATAATGTATCATCCACAAAGAACATAAGAGACAATATAAGGAGAGTACAAAATTAATAAAATAAAAAAGGTTTTAGATCAGAAGTCTTCAGAGAATTTGGAAGAGAAATCAGAATAGAGACCAATATTGTAGACAATCTTTAAACTAAAGATTATATATCATATCTGACATTTTCTTGGTTAGTGTTTGATTTAGATAAAGCTTTGTATTAATATTTTCAAATGGAAGGCAATAGGAAACAGCTATGTGGATCTATTTTGTTGAGCAAATCAGTGGTAACCTGGGCTGTAGATAATATCTCAGAGTGACAGATTGCAAGATGCTTTCCTCATCAGCCCTCATAAATCCAGTAGGCTATTTTCTTCAGGTTCCACCTGGAAGATCTGATTATTATTAGCCAGCAGGCTGACTCAAACTGCAGTCTATAGATCGATGTTCTCTATACATCGATAATTTTGTTCCTGTCCCTAATGTGAATTGTTTTATTCACAAGGATCATAATGAGTTACTCTTTTTGTTTTTTGTTTCCTACTCACATTCAGCTATACAAATCAGCTTCTAAAGTGCCAATTGACATCTAGGTCAGTACTGAATAGACCTTTGTGCTATGAATTTAGAGTGAATTAGCATCCATCTTTTCATCAGAGGAGGTAGGTCCATGAACAGTGCAGTAGAAGATGCTTCTCTCGGGGAAAAAAAAAAAAAACTATTTTCAACTCATATGTCACACATATTCACTCGCTGATAAACCAAAATGAGTTAATGTGACTGCCCAACTCCTGTCAATATACCTGTTCTAGATTTTAAGTTAATTCTGTGATGCTACTAATACAGCATTTTACCTCCCAAATGCATGTGTGGAATATTATTTTTGAACAATAAGAGTAATGTAAAAATCAATATTTGGAGGGTTGGGGATTTAGTTCAAATGGTAGAGCACTTGCCTAACAAGCACAAGGCCCTGAGCTCAATCCTGAGCACAGTGCACACCCCCCACAAAATCACTATTTGCAAGACTGAAACATTTGGAGGTATAGCGTATGTCGTTTGTGTGTGTGAATACATCTAATTTAACCACTTTTAATTTAGTCAAGTTTTCTAATGTCTTCGTGAATGGGAAAAGGAGAAAAATCTCATAGTATAAACACAGTAAGGCTTGAAGAGTTTAAATAAGCTCCAATTACACAATAAATTTCCTGCCTAATTTGACTTTGTAATATACTTAGCACAGTGCCTGGTCAATTGAAAATCTGAAACTAAATGAAGGACACTGTGAATAATCACATTAATTTATGTAATTACAAAATGTGCTCTAAGCATGGTCCTTTACTTATCAAAATTTCCAAAATTTAATATGTATGTATCTTGATAAGACTGAACACAGAAAATTTCCTTTTATGCCATTTGAAAAGTGTTCACAAGTCAATTATTGAATATATTCCAATAAGAAATGAAGGATGTGTTTATACATAAAATTTTATCTACAGCTAAATATACTATATATATTCATATAGGATATATATATAAACATATAAATATATATAAAAGATACTATATATAAATACACACTCTATCTGGCTAGATATACAATATATATATATATGTATGATGTGTATATGTATGTATTACTTATTTTCTAGAGTCAATGGTTTGCAAGAGAGCAGATTTAATACAGGACAAGCACAAGTTACAACATTTACATGCAGAACATCTACATACACACTGGAGACCTAAAAGATCCAGTCAAGGCCTAGAAGCCCTCGGCAATGTCCAGTGTATGTCTGTATCTGCATCTATATGGGAGCCAAGATACAATGCTCACAAAAGACATGAAGACCAGATGTGAAGACCAGGGCTCCCCTGAAGCAAACAGCAGCCATCCTTGAGGGCAGCAAAGCTCTGAGCTCCTTCTGCAACGAGAACAGATGAGTCTCCTTCAGAAGAACCAGCCACAGCAGAGCTTCTCCTTGGAAACAGCCGGCCCCCATCTGCGGCTCCCGTTCTCCTATACGTTGTGTTGGCAACAGTTCTCAGGTGGAGCCTCTACGCCCAGAACCACAGCAATTCAGTTCAGCTGGACGTTCCTGCTCAAGTTGACCACAATAGTAAGTCTACCAGTCTAACACACACACACACACACACACACACACACACACACACAAATATATATATATGTCTCATACTACATATACGAGCTATTTATACATACATACACACATAGATTATTTATATGTCATATATATGTCTCATACTACAGATACACTATCTATTCATCTATGCAGTTATAAATTTCCCAAATCTGTATCAAGAATTTTCATATTTGCTTGAAAAGAGACCTCGAGAATATTTCATCACCATTTCAAGAAATGTAAACCACTAGAAAGGTCAATCCTTTTCAGCAGTCGAGAATATACAATAGCATAATTCTTTCAGTCACAAAGTGCAACGGCATAAAACCAGCTGGTTGAAGAAAATGACTAGACACCTGAATTCCTGGCAACATGCATTTTCACAAATATTTTAGTTTTTCATTGACACCACAGATTTGACTAAACTCTCTGTTCTTTTGGAAAAATAAATGTTCTGTAAAGCCTATTGTTCACTGGTCAACAACAACAAAAAACTGTTCAGCTCCTGACTTTATTATGAGAACAGAATGTGCTCTTGTCCTTTTCCTGTCAACAGCATACTTTGGTATTTTGACAGTGGAAAGAAAATGAATTGCATTATATTGTGACCAACCTCATTTTGGAAATCATATTCTTCTGGCATAATATATATTTTTCTCTAGAATAAGAAAAAGAGCTCTCTGTAATGAAGTGCATGGTTGGAAGTAATTTAAAATTCCTGAAGGAATGTCCAGAAAATCAAAAGTGGAATCCCAGTACATACAATTCTCAATCAAAATTAATTCACCATAGTCTATACACATAGCTAGAAAGATTTAATTGTCAGTATATTAGTATTAACCAATAATTAAATTCTATTTCTTTCGTGTAGCTTCAGTAACTCTCAGGCGTTCTCATTTATTTTGAACCTCTTTTGTTTTTGTGCTTCTCCAACTTTTAGGCATGTTTTGATATGCTGTGTATTCTTCAAACCAGGAAAAAAGAAGTTGTTAAACCTTCTGAGAATCTCCTATTTGACTCAAAAGTCAATTTTATGTTTAAAGAAATGCTAATTTTAGGTAGAACCTTAAAAATGTCACATACATTTTAAAGAGAATGGCATACCCTTAAAATAAAGTTCCATGACTTCCTGCCTGCTCAGATTCATTCCCAAGGAACTCCCGACTTACTTACACTCCGTCTCAGGGAACATGTCATTATCTAAACATGCCTGCTTCCTTGGGTTTTCCCAGTCCTTGCCCTAGCATGGAATATCACCCTCATCTCTCTTGTCTTGGCCAGTTTATAATCCTATAAGACTCCCTGCCAGCTTCATCAGATACCTTCACTAATTGGTTTAATGGAGCCTTAACTGTCCTTGGGGTCACTGTAGTTTCCCATACATCCTTCAGTTAAAGCTTTTCTTTTTCTATGTGGTTTACTTTGCTATTCTTTCTAGACAATGTGCTCTACTAGGGTGAAAGCAGTAAATTTTACCGTTACACATCTAGTTTTTGAAATAAATAATCTTTTCCATCTCTCCACAGCCCCAAGTAAGTTAATTCATACCCAGTGAATGCTCTCTGGTTGACATCCACATTACTAAAATTATTCCATCACAAAATCTTGTAAATATTAAATTTTAAGATATTTATCATTGCTGTCTTACCAGTTACCAAAAATAATGGGGCAGCTTTAAAATGTACCTAGGGAAATATATATCACAAACCCGAGATTAGGTAACTGAATTGAATTCAGTGAATCCCATTTACTTTATCATATTTGAATAAGCAAAATTATTAATTCAATGTTAAACCCTAATGTGAAATTCTTTAAAAGTTATCTTTTGTCTCATAGATTACAGAAGGTAAGAGAGGGTGTTAGCAATGTCTAGCACCACAATGTTGGGTACCAAATGTATGGGGAACAACCGAATAACATTACAACATCATTTCTGGGAAATAATTCTCATCCGAAGTATCTCTAGAGGTGATTTTTTTTTTCCAGAGGTGATTCTTGATTTAGGTAGTTTGCCAGATGGATGTGTCAAGTTTTATATAAATGAATACTGGTTCCCCTATAGGGAGAGGAAATTAGCAAGTGAATCAGGTATGAAGAATTCGTAAGAGAGGAATCTCTAAAGTTGCAAAATCTTTTAAAAGTGACCTATTTATAAATAGTCCTGTATAGCAGAATATGATTCTATACTGATTTTATTATGAAAAAATCAATATGTTATATTATTTTTGGTTACTAGCAATCATTGTATAAGTGGAATAAAAATATGTTAACACATGAAGATTATTAAAGTAATGATAGAGTTATGGTAAGAGAAAAATATGACCATTTTTTCTCTAGCTTTGAATAATTTCTTCGCGTTCTCATACCAATGGAAAACTTTAAGCTTTTTCAAATTTCAAATAGTGTAGTTACTTTAGTTAAATATACATGTATTAGCTTTTTGCCATTACAAAAAAAATTCCTGAGATAATTTAAGAAGAAGAAAGTTACCCAAGCAGGACTCAAACTTATGATCCTTTTGCTTCAGCCTCTGTGTCTTCCTAGGATCTGAGGAAGTAGCTCAGTGGTAGAGTACCTCTGGATCTGATTCCCACCGAGAAGGAGCAGGAGTAAGAGGAGGAAGTGAATGAGGAGGAGAGGAAGAAGAACGAAGAGGAAAAAAAAGAGGAGGAGAAGAAGGAGGAGCAAGACAAGGGGAGGAGGGGGAAGCGGAAGTATTTTGACACTTAGCTTTACAGGTTCCACTCCATGAAGGATGGGCCCCATTGTTGGTGGGGCTATGGCAAGAAAAGAGGTCTCGGCAGAGAGCGCTTGGTGGAGCAAAACACAACTCACCTCATGGCCTGGATAGACAATCTGGAGAGGAAGCCACATGCATCCCATGACTCCCTTCAGCGGCACACTGGTGATTAACTAAAACCCCCACAAGGCTCCATGCCCTAAAGTCTCCACCACCTCTCATTCATTAGTGCTGTTGGCCAGATGTTCAGATTTTAAAGAGCCTTCAGGGGACACTCAGTATTCAAACCATAGCCACACATGTGCAAGGTATTGATACTATTTAATTAGTATAACATTTACCATGTAAATGGTGCTATTTAGCAACCTAATCCGAGTAAAAATCACTATATTAACAATACAAAATTTTGATGATCAAAACCACAATTGTCTCTTACCTTCTGTGGTTTACATAAGCATGTGTCTACACACTACACAACACACTTTTGTTACTTATTCCATAGTTCGTGTTACCCGCATATCTATATTTATTCCATCCAATAACGAAAATAAAACCAAGACTTATGACAAGGAATACCCCTCACTACTGCAGCTGACACTCAGACCTAATAATATTCGCTGTCTTCTCTGAAGCCAGCCCAGATTCTGGTCATCTTCAGGCGTCCCTTTTGCTGGTCCAGGTTTCTAGCCTGGGGATATAATTGCTGAGGGGCCTGAGCGCCCGGTCGCCATGCCCTTATCAAGTGATCACGGCTAACACTGTTCACTCAAGACTGTTACCAAGAGCAGAAGTACCAGATCGCCAAGTGGGCAACTGGCGGTGAAGACAGGAGTGTGTGACAGGCGTGGTACACGTGCTCACCACACCTTGCTCTCAATACACCAATGCTCAGTCTGACTTTCAGTCGACAGTACCTGCATTTCCTTGCCTGGTTGCCAGGAAACTAAGGTCTCCAGAAGCATCCTGAACAAGGTACTTACTGCAATTAGAGTATGACTATTCCAGATTCCTCAATTCTTGGTAATGAAATTGCAGGCCATGCGTTTTACACTGCTCGGAGTGATCCTGTGAGTTACAAGCTTGTGGTCAAAGGGAAAACAGCAAGAAAGAGCAGCATTCATGGTCCTCCTCCTCAGTCTTCTTCTCTCTGAGACTTTAGCAACTCCAAATGCATTACTTGCTCTTGGATCTTTGCCTCAGTTTTACCATCTGGAGGAAGCCACATTAATTCAAAGATGTCACTTGTATGTCTAGTTCTTATTGCCTAGATCCAAGTATTCTAGCTATAAGGATTGTGGCACAATATAATTGTCCTTAGTTTATAATTTATATATCTTGAAAGGCAGTATCCGGAAATTAGAGTGTCATTCTTCCCAACCTGGTACTCATAATTCTAAGAAATCTTTCAACCTGCCACCCTGTCAGTTGTTTCTGAATGATGCAGTGTACTCAGAGACCAGCAGACTCCATGGTCTGTTGGTCTCTGTTGTTCATTCTTCTCTGTAAAGTTGGCTTTCCTTGGCCAAGCAATGTCGTATGGGATCTCTTAATGACAAATGAAACTCTCTGTGATCCCTCACATAGTCATACCGACTAAGGAAGTGAAAAATGATGTCAAACCCAAACAGAGGATTATCGATCTCAGTAAAGATAAATTACTCTCTTCTCTCTCTTACTTTCCTCGTTAGAAGGAGGATTTTCATGACTGACTTGCCATCTAGGGCCTGGCTTATCTCTCTGAAGTTCACGAGGAATGGTGCCTTACTGAGACACCGTGTCAGACCCTGCAGTTTTCTAACACAGCACATTTAATGATAGAGATAGCTGGGCCGGCCTTAGTGAGAAGTGGCCTGGATACTGTTAATCCATTCTATCAGGGGTATTTAATTCATGGCCCCGCTGTGTAAACACTATAATTGCTACATATAGAGGTTACATAGCATCCACTGGACAAGTCAGCCTCTGGACCTAATGCTGGAGACCTGTTCCTGCAGGACTCTGGCAGCCATGGAAAGCCCGTGGGCAGAGAGCTCTGGGTATTGCCCTTGAAAATCTTGGGGTCAGTGTACAGTTCTGTTGAACAACAATTAAAGACAGAATAACAATTACGTCTGCCTCATCTCAACCTCTTCGGGAACTAACTAAAGTTTCTCTCTTTACGCCATCTGGTAAATTTTCAACCAACTGGCTTTACAGAGTCTAAAGAGTTTTCCCATAAAACTTCAATATTTTAGTTCAAATTCTTTGGTAATTTCGTTAAAGTCCAACAGCGTTTAGATTTTTGCACTAGCAGGTGTCCTCAATAAATTTTTATCTTTCATTTAAGAGTAGTGAATAGAATACTGATCATAGCCAGACCCCAATCCATCCCAGAATATATAATATAGATAGAACGGAGACATTATGAATGTGTTAACAGAAATGTCAGATCTTTTAATAAATCTCTCCAGAAATTTCTCTCATAATGTTTCCTGTTAGAGCTGAAAGAAATTGCTTTCTGGTTAGAAATCAGGGGAAAAAAACCCATAAAACATGCATTATTCTTCCAAAGAAAACTATCCAGTAGCAACAAGTTGGAAAGCTGCAAGCATAGTACTTGCCCAGACACACACGTGCAAAATGGGAATTCAGTGTCAGGCTTTTGTGTGGAATGTACAGAGAACAGAGTTGTTATGGCTGACATTCTCATTCTTCCTTTCTGTCACTATTGAAAAGGATGAGTAGAAAAATCAGCCTATCCCAAAGAGAGGGACTATAAAAGGCAGAAGGGAGATTCAAAACCCAAATACACTGGGGCCTCATACTGTGAAGAAACCCACCGTGGCTGCTACCTGGCAGTTTCTGATGATTTAGAGTTGATTTAGAAGCAGGAAACACTTTTCAGAAAGAAAGAATTTGCAGCTTAGTAGTTCGTTACAGAATGTGATCTCTGCTTGAAGAACCTTGTAACTACCACAGTTTATTCTTTGTGTGGTGGCAGTTCAGAGAAACAGTCCCAGAAGAGAGGCTTTTCAAGTTTTGTGTTGCTTTTCAATAGCTAAAAAGCAAAACATCTTAAAATTTTCATTTTCTATCTCTGACACTTTTCATACTCCCCCACTTCTTTCTGCCATTTTCAACTTCCCATCAAAAATTCTAAGACATTCTACCTCTGTCCTGCTGGACTCCTTGATCCCACTCCTTTCTTCCTTCATCTAACAAATGATCTTATTTCTTTCCCGTGAATAATTCTTCTTATTGGAAATGCATAGTTTTGTTTTCGTCATATTTTAATATTTACCCTCATCTCCTTGTGAGGCATTAATATTTGTCTTTAATAATTACCCGAATCAGTGTGACAGCTCATTGGCTAACTCTGTCAGCATCCAATATGATTAGAAATAGTAAAGGTTAACATGCCTGTGTGTGTAGCATCCCATGAACAAGCCATCCTCTACCTAACTGTTGAGCTCATCAACAATCATCACACACACACACGCACGTGCATGCGCACACACGTACATGCACATACAGAGGCATCGTTTACCACGTGATAAACATAACTGTCAGTAATTTACACATTATAAGTCATCTAATAAAATTATAAGGAGTAGCGTTCCACTTGTCCCCATAGCTACAAAAGACTCTGGATTTAGCCATTATGTGGCCACTAAGGAGCAGAGCTAGAATGTGAAACTGGGCAGCTCCATGCTAGATCCTGTGCTCTTAGTCAGCATCTCTCCTGCCTTTCTCAGAAGAGCTTTGACAGTCTTGGACGCTTGAGTTCAGTAAAGTGGTTATTCCGTCAGAAAGTCTGTCAGAAGGCGAGTCCATCAGAAGATCTGGGTACAGCAGAAGCCAGTTAATGAGATCATAGAGGAATATGAGTCAGAAAATTTCTCTTATTTTTGTGTTGTCTAGAACATGTTTACTGATTTTTTTGCTTATATTTTAGACTCTGTTAGTCACTGATAAGTCAGGTTGTGAGTGAATTTGCTGCCATCCAATCATGTTGCCTAACAAAGTGATTGATTCTGATCTCTGGGAGTGTGAGATGCATTGACAGTCAAGCTGTTATACTCACTAAATTGCTTGGAATCTGACCTACAGAAAAACTTAGGAAAAAGAGTCTAAGATTTCATTGGCAGTCCTAGAGTACCTGGACTAAGCACGACTTTCTTAGGAGCCAAGACTGAGAGGATTTTACATTCCCCTGCATAGGGCTGTGATGTGGATGGAGAGTGACATGCCAACTCTCCCGTGCGCGGTGTGCAGAGGGGGCCTCGGGGCAGTGATTGGAGCAGGGCCTGCTGGCACGGACTTGGGAGGCGGGGCCTGATCTGAAGACCTGGATCAAAATCTGCCCTGACAAGCATAGCTCCTCCCTTCATTAACTCCATTTCCTGAGTTTCATTTGAAAGTTCTTCTTACATATGGCCAAAATAAGTGGTGTTTTGCACAATGCCTCTATCTGTAGGCAGATTAGTGGACATTTTCTTCAGGTGAAATTAAAATTTTATTTTTAAATTTTCACAAGTTAAAAGAATTTGTTGATATTGATGGTGAATTCATTATTCAGAGATAATTTTTAAATTAGTGAATGAGTAGTTACAATTTGTGTTGAGTATCAAGGTGCACTTGCTAACTCTTTGAACTTTGCAGCAACATATTTCCATTTTTATCAAACCCTTGAGCTTCTCTTGGTAGATAAGTGAATTCTTACCTGTGCCCAAATGCAAATGCAGTATGCACAACCCCCAGAGGGGCAGACCACGTGTTCCAACGTGTCTGTGGCTGTCCTAAGACCATTCCCACTTCCTATACACCTGCCTGGAGTGTGGCAAGGGCTGGCGGCCTGGGAGTCAGCTGGGGTTGACTCGCTTGCCATTGCCAGCTAAGGTTACACCAAGAAGTGACGTGCACGGTTTAGAAGCAAAAAGACAAGCTACATTGTTATTTATTCCACAGAGGTGGGTATCTGCTCAGACTCCAGTTGAAATCAGATAGGTGTTCTGCAAATAACCTTTTAAAGTCTACAGACATTCAACTCATGAATAGTAGTTTTTTGAAACTCCTGAATCTGCTCCCTGGCTTCCTGAAAGCTAGAATGGGAAATTCTGACTTCTGTTCATCCAGCTTTTGTAAATCGCTAATTCCCTTACCAGATATCACATTATTTGGTTTAGTTAGAGGATTTTCTCTTTCCTTAACTAAAAGCAAATACTCTACTTATAGACTTTGAGACAATATAGTCAACTAAATGACTACTTCTTATGGTAAGTTTCTCAAATTTATTTAAAAAGAAAATACGAACTGTAAAGAAAAAACCTAAATAAGTAAAAACTTTATTTCCTCATGACCGATTTTTTTCACATAAAACTATGCCTAAATAAAACACATACACAATATCAAACTTCAGAAGCATGTATAACATCACAGAAAATGTCAAACACTGTGTTTTCTTTGTAAGTTTAGTAGAAAAAAATACTTCTAGTTTTTGGTTTTTTTCCTACAATACCTAGTAATTGCCAGTTAGTGATAATTCGTACATCATTTAAAATGTTTTTAGATTTTGGTACTTTTATTTATCTAAGCATCAACCATTTGTTTCCTCTTTCACTTTTCGGGGGTTGAACAGGAATAGAAACTCTAATTGTGAGGCAGTCTTGCCTCAGCGCATAAAAGAACCCACATTCTTCAGCACAGCTCAACTCAAGCATCTCCCCAGTCTCCAGAGTTGGTGTCTCTGCATTTTTCCTTTGCTTTTTCACAGCAGGTCATTTCATGTTCCACTTTAAATTCTTTAATATCTTCTCACCATGTGTGGAACATATGCAAGCTCCAGGGCATTGCTTATAATACCTCCTGCTTCCTGAGTCACACTGCTTGCCTGAATTGACTTCCTGCTATGATCCCCACTTCCCTGACACTCCAGCCATGGAAGAACATTGTGTCTTCCTTTATCAGCAGTAATTTCTTTGGTCTGTCTCTGAGCATCTCCTTACATTGCCTCTACCCCCAGTAGGCCATTGAACTAAAAAAGCATCTAGTTTTCAGCAATCCAACATTATGACTTAGGATATAAGAAAAGCTTTCAGCATGGTCAAATATTAAGTAAATATGTATTCTAAAGGAAAGGATATAAACATTTAAATAAGGTCATTCCAAAAGTGCAGCAAAACTTGAAACTAAGATTGTTACATATTTTGTTTTTTACAGCTTTCCCTTTACTGGTTGGCTATCACCTTCTTTTGTTTATTTTTCGTGAAAAGGTCTCTATTTGTTTGTTTGTGACAGGGTCTCATTTTTCTGTTTTTATGTTTGCTTGTGTTTGGAAACAGGGTCTTCCTTTGTTCCAACATAGGCTTGAACTCTCTATGTAGTCGGGCTGGCCTCAAACTCTCTATCTTCCTGTCTCAGCCTCCCAGAGTGCTGCAATTACAGGTACAAGCCATCAGTCAACCTCTTAATATACTTTGCTATTATTTTTGGACTCCTCGAAGTTGCCATCAACGGTTATTCGAATAATGAACATATTTTAATATAGCCTCACATTTTTATTTTCTAGAGGTGCCTGTTTTTTACGATATAACGTCATCTTTAAAATATGTTACATTGATTTATCTTATTTCCTAGGAAACAAGTTCTTTCAGTAGATAGATAACTAAGACACACGATGTGAAACTCTAAGGTCGTATAATTACATCTGGAATTTACTAAAAAATGCTAGTGAAATGATATGAAGTCTTCTTGTATTTCTTTACCTTCTTAAATAATATAAAATGGTCAAGGTAGGGGATAGAGAAACATGTGTGAGGAGGTATCTTTGAAGAGAATTGTTTTCATGATGACAAATCTCCATCACCATGCACACATACACACACTGGGAGTGGGGCGGGGAAGGCATGAGACTTTGTTTCATTACTGGTTTTAACTGAGTGATATTTTACTGAGAATTATCAAGGAGCTTAAAAATTTTCCCTTGGAAGTTAGAAAAACCCTGGAATACTGATACCTGATTTGCATTTGAAATGCGGGAAATTTATAACAACCAGGTTACACTTAAATTGACCACTGATATCCTAGAAATTCACACTGTTGTTGTATTAGTCACTTTTCTAGAGTCAATGGTTTGCAAGAGAGCAGATTTAATACAGGACAAGTCCAAGTTACAACATTGACACACACAAGTCAAATGCAGGAAGAGTGCAGAACAACTGCTAATGCACTAGAGACCTGAAGGATCCAGTCAAGGGCTGCGAGCCCACAGCAATGTCCCGTGTACATCTGTGTCTGCTCTAAAAGGCTGAAGAAATCTACACTGGAGCCAGGATATGATGCTCGCAGCAGAGATGAAGACCAGAACTCCCCCTGTGAACAGCAACTATCATCGAGGACAGCAAGGCCCTGAGCTCCCTCTGTGACGAGAACACCCAAGTCCCCTTCAGGAGCACCAGCTGCAACAGAGCTTCTCTTGGGAAGCAGCCAGCACCTGTCTTCTGCTCCCGTTCTCCTTTACATTGGGTCAGCAACAATCCTCAGGTGGATCCTCTATGCCCAGAACCACAGCAATTCAGTCCAGCTGGGCATTTCTGCTCAAGTTGACCACAATAATAAGTCCACCACAGTTGTAAACCCATTAACTAAATAGGAAGTTCTTTTTGGACAAAATTTAAAAATGTAGGTGGCCAGGTCAGTGTACATGTAGCCAAGCCTGAAAATGAAATGCACCACTATTGGTGCACAAAGAATGCAGCCAGCAATAGGATTTCCCTGAAGAACCATGGAAGTATGGACTAGAGAGTCAGCAGTTAGCTGTCTGCCAAACTATCTAACCAATAAGAGCGGGTCTTTCTCCTTCACCCGCCCCATAGCCAACTCAAGTGAAAGTAGAAACAGTAGCTAATGTGTGGGAAGGAGGTAACATGATAGAAGGAAAACCAGAAGCCGATCACAGTGCCTTCCCCTGAAGTAGGAAGTCTCACAGATAGACCCCAGCACACAGAAAGAGCAAAGGAAAAGTGTTATCTACAAATGAAAACCAAAGAATTGAGTGACTCCCAGGATTGGATATATTCTAATTACAAAGTGGTGAATTAAATAAGATATCTATCTGAGAGTGAGCTGAAAATTTTAGGGTCTGCTGGACTTTCTGTCCAAGGGACACAGAAATTTATTCTCAATACAGTCAGAAAAATGTAGACCACATCCCATTTCCTACCTCCAATGTGATCAATATGAGTTGAACATACAATTTTCAATAGCTGTTGCTGACATGTAGGTAAAATAATCACATTTGCAGTACTCATAATTAAGTACATCGAAAATCTTGTTTTAGAAATATATATATGTGTGTGTGTGTGTGTGTGTGTGTGTGTGTAAATATATGTATATATCTATATCTGAATGTAGGTATCCTGATGGAAAAATACACAACAGTTTTGCACAAATCAGAGTGGTAAAGGATAAAACATGTATGGCATAAATAGACACATCTTAATAATAAAGTGAGGGGCTTTAAATGTGTATCAACTTCAAATAGTAGAGGATGTTAGATAAAGGAACAATGTCAACTAAAATGGATAAAGAGGAAGAGCAAAATGATTGCGGTTGCCAGTGTTAAATGGACGGTGTGTAAGAGTGTACTGCTATCTGTATCCTTTTATAGCATGAGCACATGTTCTTTCTGGATCTGGAGGGGCAAGTTGCTTGTTTACATTTGGAAATCTCTCTTTCTTTTGAACATGTAGAGAAGCATTGTCTGAATTGTTGTACTTATTTTGAAGTATTGATCTTCAATGCTCCAAGTTTTGACAGCCTTGTCTTGATAGAAAGGTTAGAGAAGGAAGAACAGGAGGAATAAAAATGGGAAAATGAACACTAAGATCTAATAAAATAAAGTTTGAACAAATAGAACCACCTTGCAAAGAGAAATCACAAAATGCAAATGTAAAGAGGAGAGTGCTGGGGATGGTTACAGTAGCGAAGGGAGCTCTGGATCCTGGCTGTGCAGACAGTCGTTATTTTTCACATAGATACGGCAATAAATAGTAGCTTGCTGGGCTGGGGGTGTAGGTCAGGGGTGGAGCACTTGTCCACCATGAGCAAGGTCCTGTGTTCAGTCCCCACTACTGCAAAACAAAACAAAAGGAAGCAGAACACGGAGCGTCACCATTAAAATATTTCTACCATTTCAATTCTGGGGAACGTTCTCTGTATCTATACAGTGAAAATTTGTGAGCACTAAATAATCTTTCTATAGCTCAGGGTATTTTTTAAAACCAGTTTTACTTTTGAAACAGCCTTATTTTTGTTTAAAGACTGTTTATGTACCTTCCTTGCCATTAAATCTATTAAAAACGCACCAGTTAACTTTTCTTTTTCTTAATGGTGTCTGCTGAGATATACCTTCTGAGATATACAAAGGCAATGACATGCACAGTCAGAGAGAGATGCGGCGCTTGGAAAATTGATTTATCATTTCTAAGTTCCAGCTCCCTCACCTGTAACAGGAGGGCAACTACTCACTTGTCCAAGCATTGCGACATTGAGTGAGATCATACTTGTGAGCAAGTGTGCTCAGACCCAAACACAGAGTAGGCACTCAGCAAGTGCCAGCTCCCTCTCTTTTGTTTAAACAAAAAAATCTAAATGAGACCATCCTCTGTTCCAAAATAAAACACTTAAGTTCATTTTTACAAGGGTATCGATCCATGAAGCACTTCCAGACAAGGGTGGCCTAGCCCAATGGCCCACAGAAATGACTTCTGTTTCTCCAGCGATTTTTCAGCTGAGATGGCAGATTGCGCTCGCATAGCAATATAAAGACTTCAGTGCAGATGAGCATGGACCTCAGCTACGAACTGTGTGTAGTAAAAAGTTAACTGGCCCATGATGAAGGCAATCTAGCAGTCGAGGAAGAGGAAGAATAGTGTGAGAAGTCAAATAATTGTGAAAGAAGGGAAGAGAATACTTAGATTAATACTAATAGCTGACATAAACTATTTCCTCGATGACAAACTGTAGCTAAGTATTGTGTGGAGTGTCATCTTATTTTACAAAGAAGGAAACTAAGTGAAACTTGGACTTGAACTCAGAGAACCTTACTACTGGATAACCACCTTCATAAGCACTAAACCACAAAGAAGTCGAGAGGGAATAACCTGGATCAGATCAGGTAGGGTCAGTCTTTGGCTGCTTTAGTTCAGAAATGGGAGTCAGAAGAATGGCAGAACTGTCAGGAAATGTTCTACTCATATTTATTAAATCCACTTTGATTTTTGAATGTCTTCATTTCAGTTCTCACCTTAGATGAGGTTTTGTGGGATATCTGAACCTGAAAATACTTTCTTCTCCATCCTGGGAACACCCTACAGTTACTTTTTAAAAATGATCCTAGAAAAAGAATGTCTCTCCATATTATTGATTATTTTCTTACCTCAAATCCTGACCTGCAAGGCGAATCCACAAGAAATGTAAATGTTAATTCAGGATTATGTAGAAAATATTACTGCAAACTTATTCTAATTTAAAAAAAAAAGATTTAGGTTAGAGTCAGAAAAAAATACAGATTCCTTGGCCCTGTACCTCATAGTTACTCACATGCACTAGCTGCATTTGATTTGGTAATATACATTTTTAAGCACTTTCTCTAGTGACCTTCATGCCAAAAGTTGAAAGAACCTTGTAGAAAGCAAGAATTTGAAGTCTCTTTAGTTCTAAAATTAATTTTTGTCTCATTCTTTGTTTCTTTCACCCCTCGAAGCCATCTACATTTTAATATTTATTTAGGGACTTCCAGAAAGAAAAATGCTACTCCTCGAAGCCATCTACATTTTAATATTTATTTAGGGACTTCCAGAAAGAAAAATGCTACTCCTCGAAGCCATCTACATTTTAATATTTATTTAGGGACTTCCAGAAAGAAAAACGCTAAGAACACAAAATGTAAAGAACAAATTCTTCCCAAATGGGAAGAGGAACAGGGAAGGGTAGGGGGAAAGGGATGGAGGGGTAAGGAAAAAGAAAAAGAATAGAAAGAGAAAAGAATGGAAACAAAGCTTTTGTAAATAAGGAGTGGAAGAGGGGTTGAAGAGGGGGAAGGAAATGGAAATAAAACAGCAAGATATATCATGTACAGGTACAAATTCCCTATGATGAATGTTATCATTAGGTATATCTAAAATGTGCCACTAAAATAAAATCTTAAAAAAGAAAAAAAAATGAAGAAAACAAGTACTGCTTATATGATCTGTTGAAATGGCATTTAGCAAACTGATGGGGCAGAACTAATTTAACTTTAAATTAGAAATAGAGGTTTTAAATTCCTTTTCACTTTTCCCATCAAAACTATTGTTTACTCTCAGCTATTTAAAATCGCAGTGGACACTTTTCATACACTTCTATCAATACATACCTTAGTATTTCCCACTTATGTTTGAAATGGTCTGTGAAGGTAAAATTTGAAATACAATATCACAAACAACAAAATCTGTTTGAGTAATAGGAGAATTAAAAACGGTTATGCTTTAGCTAATTGCACCTTTTAGAAACTCTATACCACTTAGGTTTTGGCCACCCACTTTTTATAATCTCATGCTTTGCGGTTTTCAGTTTGCATATAATGTTACAAACAAAAATCCAGTTTTTATTAAAATGGTTGATTCGGGTAAGTATGTAAGTGTAATAAAGTCTCCTGGGCTACTCCTAGAAATTTTATTTTGGAAAACTAAGTATCCGAAGACTGATTTTTTTCTATAAGGCTAGAGAGAGAATTGAGAGTTGTACTCTAAAAGTGGGATGTATGTGTTTAAACATGAAGATTTACAATGAATCTGTGAGCCTTTAGAGAGAATAACATGAAAGAATGAAGTACTCACTGCAGATTTGTTTTATAAAAGTTGTAAGGGGTTCCAAGGCAACAATAATGTTACAAAATTATTCTTAACAAATCCTACGATTTGAAAGCTGAATGTAACAAGTCCAAACAATTTCTAATAAATCCTAAGATTTGGAAGCCGGTGTTGTGTCTTGTCTCAGCTACCATAATGAATTCAAATCTTACTTGATGACCTTAAGTAGTTAAGGAAGTAGAGGAAGAAACAGATTTCAGAGAACAGTTTGCTTTGGGACATAATGAAGCTTAGAGGATTGTAGATCTTCTGAAAGTAGGACTTTGCTACTTCCTTTCTATTTTATAACTGTGGCTTAGGCTCCAGTAGATATAAAATAAAAATAATAAAACAAAACGAAAGATGTTAAATCAATGAATGAGTGATCAAATAACCTTCTAGGCAAGGATGTTCAGGGAAATTGAGAATATGAATCAAGAATTCAGGAATAAGTAGAAAATATTAGCGCAATGGGAGCAAGTAAAATGCCAAATCAGAAATTACCAAAGCAGAAAATCTAAGAAAACTCAAATTTGGTAAAGATAGAAATGAAAATCAACCTACAGGTGTAAAAGGGATCATAACATTATTTAATAATGTTGGCCTACCTTGTTCCCCAATACACTCTCACATTTATATTTGACAACCTAGGAAACAAGTCTAAATATGTTAAGTGTCCTTTAGTACATGTAACTGGCTCAAATCTTCTACCCTCAGCTCAGGGGTCTAGTATAGCATCAAAGCAGAATCATTATTTCCCATGGTTATTTATACAACTGTATGCATCAATATTGACAC
>PVJO010021771.1:0-29342 GCA_004026905.1 Hystrix cristata | reverse complement strand
CACAATATTTTTATAGCAGTATAATTTCTCTCTCCAGAACCTATTCCATATATGATAGGAATTCAAACATTTGTCAAATTAATATTAACAAACAGCAAGCATGTATTGATTACCTATATGTACTAGGCACAGGAAAAGTCACTTCACGTGTATTAGAAATTATTTAACCCAACTAGGATGAAGAAAACAAAGCCCTAACTATGGAAATATTTTGCCCAGAATGCCACAATTTATTAATGATCGGGTCAGAAGTAAAATCCAATTCCATTCAACAAGAAAGTGTCTGCTGCTTTCAATACCTCACACTGAATAAGGCTTTGAAGATGCTAAAAGGTGTTCTGAAGGTTCTCTATGGCCTCACTTGTGCTCTAATGTTTGCATGAAATTTCTTCATGAAAAGTAGAATCCCTCTTAGGGGGCTGGAGATTTAGCTCAGTGGTTAAAGTGCTTGCCTTGCAAGCACAAGGGCCTGAGTTCGATCCCCAGCACCCAAAAAAAAAAAAAAGTAGAATCCTTCTTGAAATACATAAAAGTAAAGTTATTGAATCAAGAGAGAGAGTTACATTTAAGCCATTTTTATACATCGTATTTGTTGGAAGGAATAGAGCAGAGGTTGTATACATGAGTTTGAAAAGGACAGGAAAATAGAAATTGGGAGCACCTAAAATTCCTAATTCAATCTGTTTTACAATTTTGTCTAAGAACAGTCCTGAATGATAATCTCCAAATATCCAAGAAATAAGACATTTCAAAAAACAACAGTAGTCACTCAAATAAAGATATGAGAATGGAATAATCCAAGTCCTACTAGTCCAAGGCAAAAACTTGGAGAAAAATAATGTGAGACTATGCTTTTTTGCCTCTGATCTGTGACATATTTCTGGATGCATGCATTTTGACTCCCAAGCATTTAAGGTCACCCTATTGAATTTTATAATTATAAGTAGCTAATTTTGACTTATTGAAACCAACAATCCTCTTCATTTTCAATACTTCATGCAAAAAACAAAACTAAACTAAATCACAGTGGTTCTTTTTGAACTAGAGTCCTATTGTGCACTAACTATGTGAGAATACAATTCGTTCTTGCTATATCTTAGTTTCCTTAATTGGACTAGCGCAATTAAACAATTCATTCAATGTAGTAATACGAAAGTATCTGGTACATAGTAAGCACTCCAATGCTAATTGTCATTATGCTCATCCCTGAAAAATTGAATAAGAGCAAAGAAGTTAGTTTGATATATTACTGTAACCCCTTGAGTCTATATAACATCACAAAGGAGGTGTCAACATATTTGTCAAAAAGTGAATTTTTTTAAATGAAAGAAAGAAAAGATTTTCTGCCTGAGACTTCTAACAAGATAAGCAAAAATAAAGTTGACTTTGTAATTAGCCATTCAGTCAAATGCATCTACTCTCACCCTACCAGATTACTAAGCACTGCTTTAAAGTCCTCTGGGTAACAATTCTCTGTTTTCATAATTACAAGTGTTTAAGGCAGTTCTGGCCCACCTCCTCATTTACCCTCTTGGTGTTTATCTCTCCCATCTGTTCATCAACTTGATAGTATCAACTGCACTCTCCAGGGAACGAAAACACCTCTTTCATTTGGGGTTCTAATTTTTATGAGGAGAATGCTGAAAGTACTACAGTAATATTAATTAAGGAAGATGCGGTCATCATCATTACTTGCTTTATGAATCCCTCTGTTCCTGACTGGCCAGGTGTTTGATGGGCAGTCACTTTAACGCTCAAACCCCCACTGTCAGTGAAACTCTGACAGCGAATGCAAATACAACTTTACTGCCTCCTGGGGTAATGTGGCAAGCAATTAACAAACATTCACGAAGTTCTTGGAAAGACATAATGACTCTATATAAATGTTACAGATTAGTGCATCATGAAGCTTAACATTATAATCAACTCTAAGGTGGACCTGTTAGAAAGGTAACCAAAACTGTCTCAAAGAGAGCTTCCTTTCAGAGGAAGAGCAAAAAGGCTTGCTTTCTGAAACTGGCAAATGAGTGCCAGGCCCTCCGCCTCTCACTCACAAGCCTGAAGAGTCAGAAAAGCAAACAGCTACCTAGTTGTAATCTGTGGGGGGAAAACAAAGAATATGGATAATACATGAATAAATATAAAACCACTACCAATCCAGAATTAAACCACAGATAAAATTTGTGAGGTCTGGCTCTGAACTCAATTATAACTCAAGAGTGTCACAAACACAATTATCATGCAAGACACAAACATGAAAACCTAGAACGTGGTGGATGTTAGTGAAGAGTGTGCATACTGGTACTGACTGCTGCCAAAATTCTACCTCTATCTGAGCTACCCACGTCTAGCGTCCCCGATCTTGTGTCCATGTGGATTTTGAATGGGCATCTCCAAGGCAGTAGACCCAAACCCAAGGTCTGGTCCTCCTCCAAACACCTGCCTCATGTCCTCCCATAATCTCTAACGAGCAGTTCTATCCTTCCAGCTAGAGCAGCCAAGAACCTTGGGCACATCCTTTCCACCTTTCTTTATCTAATGTCTGTCATCCAACCCCAAAGTAAAACTTGTTGGCTCCTTTCAAAGTGTCTGGAATCAGATGACTTCTCCTTACCTACACTGCCACCATTCTGGCTCAGGTTGCCACCTCTATCTGCCTGGATTATTGACATAGTCTTCTAATTGGGATCACTGTTTTATCCTTTTCTCCCTTTTAATGTATTCCTAGAAGGTCAAATCATGACATTCCTATGTTTACTATCTTAAAATAACTTCCTACTTGACTTTTATTAAAAACCTGCGTTTTTATTAAGGCTTATAAGAACCTATATGATCTGGGTGTCATATCTTTTCTGACCTCATCCCCTACAACTCTTACATCCTCTTCCCCGTCTCTTGCCACACTGACCTCCCAACAGTTCCTAAGTTGCACTAGGCATGTATTTACCTCAGGGCCTTTGCACTTGCTGCTCCTATTTTCTTCAGCTATTCATACTGGCTTATTCCTTCACTTTCTTCCTATCTAGGCTCACAACATTACCAACTGAATAAAAATTTCCAAGCCTTTCTCTTTTCAAAATTCACAAGCCTCACCCCTACCCTCACTGTCCCCTTTTCTGTAAATTATTTTCATAGTATGCATCACTATGTGGCATTAGTTATTTATACATTTATTGTTTACCCCCTCCACTTTGAATATATTCTAAAGGAGGGCAGTCATTTTCTCCAATTTCTTTTTTGTTCATTGCAGTCTCTTCATGCCCTAGACCAGCGTCTGACACATAACAAACATTAAACAAATATTTAAATTCTGTTTTGCAATTTTATTGGTCCTTGTGGTCCCAAGGGTCAGAATTATTATCAGGGTTAAAAAGCTATAATACACCATTAAGTAAAAGGACCAGAAAAGTGGTTGACCTACTCCCAAATACTCAAACGTACAACTTCTGGGCATAAAGATATTAAAGAGTAAAGTTGGAATTTGATTTTTCTCATTGTTATTAAGGTTGAACACCAGTTCTCTAATTATAAAATGCAAGGCAAGATTTAGTCGTGAATCAGCCTGGAGGGAAAGAAATCAAACCAAGATGTGCATCTCATACTCTGGTACCGTCCCTTGGATATATGAGACAGTTTTGTTCAACAGCTAAAACAATGTTTTTAATGTGTAAATTCTAAAAGAAAATTAAAACTGGCAGCTATTTGATGTTTAGCAAAAAAAAAAAAAAAAAGACTTCCTGTTGAGCAATCATTAAGATCTAGAGCTGCAATAATTCCCTCTAATAAAAAATAATTTATGATTTTCTTGGAGCTGAGAAAATGATGGTGCAGCTGAGCTTCTGACTTATAAAAAATGCATTTCTACTTCTTTTTTTAAAATTGTACCTTTTTTTCAGTTTTACGGTTCCTCAGTCAAAGCAAATCACAATAGTAAACCCTTTACAAGACAGCAGAGGCCACAGGAAACAAGAAAGTCTAAATTGCAGGGAAAAAGGAGAAGGCTTATGGAATTACCCTCGAGAGCACTGGACTGTGACACCGCGGTCATCCCAGACCATCACGCCAGCGTCTCGCAGTCACCCTCCGGGAGCAGAAGCATGTTTTCTTGTTTTGTATGACCTGTGCTACAGTTCCGACAGTTTGCTTCGCCTATGTCCTCACAGTGGCTGGAATGATACCCAGAGAAGAGAAGGCGCACAAAGCAAATTTGTTGAATGAATGAGTGATTTAAATATTTTTCTTCTTGTATTATGTCAAAAATCTGGCCAATTAGTGAATAAATGTGAAGAACCAATACTTGAGAGAAATATAAATTAATAATGTATGTTCTCCACGTAAAAAATTAGCGCCCATGCACCAAAAGAGTCCTATTAAGTAGAATCCCATCCCTGCTGCCCTCCCCAACTCCCAATACAATAAATGAAATGTACATTTCTGTTGGCTTCTGCTTACTGGTGACATTTAGTTTTAATTCAAACCAGTCTTCATAAATTCTGGTACTGTTCACAACATCTTAAACGGCTCTATTCTTTATTCAAAATCATCCCTCTCGCTCCCAGAATTGCAGTAAATAGATCTTCTAAAGGGGAAATAAAACCATTTCAACAACAGGCCTATTTCAGCAGTTTTTCAAAAGGTATTTCTTTCATTCCCTTGGCTAGAGTTTTCGTTTTATGCTTGGAAAGTTGTGTTATATATACATGTATTTTAGTCCAAATGGATGTGGTATTTTCTGTTGTTGCTATTGTTGATTTTGGCTTTTCTATTTTCCACTTCAGTATGTTTGCAAAAGCAAAACTATGTATTTCTTTTATTCTTCCATTTGTGAGTCTCTATTACTGAGCACAAATTCTCTTTTAAAGAAAGCACACTCAGGATACTCTAATTCATATTTTCCCTCAATGAAAAAATCAAATTTATAGATCAGAATATTTAGAGCACATAATAATCTAAATAACCTTTCATTTTTCTACACAAATTTCAGGAGAGGCCTAAATGCACGTGTGTGTGTGTGCGCGCACGCGCGCGCACACACACACACACACACACACACATGCAAACAAACTTTCCTAATTTTTTCTTCCTGTATGGCTTGGATATCACTTAAGGGTCATAATAATTATCTAACCAGAGAAAATTCCACATCATGTCTACAAAACAGGGAGGGATTACTAGATGGGAGGGAGATACTTTAAGAGCATGGTAAATGCTGGGGTTTTTTAAATTTTATTTTAATGGTACATTTTCGATGTACATAGTGATAACATTCATCATAGGGGATTTGTACCTGTGCGTGATGTATCTTACTACATATTTTTTTCCCATTCCCCTTCCCTCTTCTCCACCCCCTCTAAGTCTCTGTTTTTATCAATATGTCCTACACCACCAATCTCCTCTCCACCCCCAAGTCCCATAGTGATTTTTAAACTTTAGAGGAATCAAAAGTAATTTTAACCCATTGTAAAGAAATAGTCATAACTGTGCACAAAAGTGTTAATCCTAATATTATTCATATATGTATGTATATATGAAAAATTCCTGGAATTTAACATTTTGATATGTCTCTGAATGAAGTAATTACCATTTATTCCTGCTTTCCTCTTTCTGTTTTATTTGTATTTCTAACTTTTTCAATCAAGGTATACTACATAAAAATCAGTTTAAATGTTTAAGAAAAAATCCGTGTAACAACAAAAGGTCCTCTGACCCAACTACTTTACTTTTAAATTTTTGTAGCTGCATTAATTTTCAGATTAGAAGGAATAAGGTGTCAACCTGAGACATACTGAGCAACCTAGTATCATGTGGTGAAAAACACCCTAAAGACTGACTACTAACAGGTTTCTGGATGTAAAAAAGAAGAGGGCAAAGAGACAGAGGAGGAATATTTCTCCAGGGTTAGTGACCTCGTCTTCTTATAACTGAATTAATCTAGTCACTTTCTTATCTTTGGGACAAAATTGTACCACTACAACTTAAAACAGGAGAGGTTCATTTGGCTCATAGTTTCAGAGTGCTCAGTCCATTGGTTGGCTGACTCCAAGACACAAAAAGCATGATGGCAAGACCTGGAACTGGAAAGTTCCTCAACCCAGGGCACCCAGGAAATGCAGAGAGAAGGGAGGAGCCAGGGACGGGTACACCTTCCCAGGTCACACACCCAGTGCCCACCTTTTCTGACCAGGCCCCACCTCCTAATGGCACATCCAATTACGAACTCGTCAGTGTATTGATAAACCCACAAATACGTATAGCACCCCCCGACCCAATCACCTTCCAAAAGCCCTACTTCTGAACTCAGAGGATTTTGGGGCACAGGAGCACATTTTCCAATGAAACCAAAGGAATAAGCTTCATCTTTTGTAAGTTTTTGAAGTCTACAGAGTAGCATGTGATGCATACGTGATTACATTTATCACTCAACATGGTCAGTGACCATTTTTCCAACAAAATTTTTGATAGGCAAGCATCAACTCAGTTTCTTGGAAGCTAAATTTAAAAAAAAAGAAAAGTCTTACCTCAAAGCCTTCATTCCCTCAATTTTTATTTATTTGTTACTAAAATGTCTGTCCATTCCACCATCTAACACATTAGTTCTTTTCATTTCTGTTTCTCTTCTCAGTCCCTGTCTACAGACATTTCTACCTCATACTGTTGTAAATGCATTAAAAGCTTTTGCATTCTGCTCTCTTCGTTTAATTTTTATAGTTGAGCTTTTATCTTAAACAACTGCCTGTTTTTAATTCAAAGAGAAAAAATAATTCTGCAAACTTTGGACTAGAGATATCATTCCACTGAGACATAAACTCTAAAAGTAAATACAATTTAAAATTAATTACATCAAATTGCCTAAGTAAGGTAAACAGCAAAAGGGCCCAGTACTAAAAACTTGAGCGTCAGTTGTCAAACCATCTAGTAAAAGCCTCTAAAAGAAAAAAAAAAAAATCAATAATCCTCCAGCCTGACTTTTATGATGATAGTGGAAATAACATTTAACTTTTGATCTCAGGGAAAATTGGCTTATGCTAATCTGTTAAACTTATTACCAACATTTTATGCATCATAATCCTAGCTAAACCAGAAATATATATATATACATATATACGTGTATATATATGTGTGTGTGTGTATATATATATATATATACACACACACATATATATGTATATGTATGTAGTTTCTCACGACAGCATCACTTTCTAAAAGGGTCCCTGCCAGTCAGTAACACCATTCATCTACTAAATATTGCCTGGGGACCTAGTCATGCGTGACTCACATTAACACAGATGGGAGTTTCACAGTCATATCCAAGGTCTGTGGAAGAAATGGAGTAAGCCATTATTGGTTCTCCTCCTCTTGTATCTATTTAATATGGACTGTAAAAAGAATTTTGTCTGCTATGCTTTGCTAAATTGCCGAATGCCACCGGGATCATATTTTTAATGTTTGTTTTTCCTTTGAACTCAGGTATCATTTATTCTTACAATTTACATGTAGAAAGAAATCCACACCTCAAGTCATTATCTTAAGAAGAATATTTCTTGACTGGCCTCCTGTTGTTTCTTAATGATTTTGATGGCGTAATTACAAGTAAAGGAAATTTGATATTCAGAGAAGTTGTTGCAAAGGATATAAATTCTTCCCCTAATAACACCAAACACTGCATATTCTCACGCAACAGAGGACAATTGCTTTATAGTGGAGCAGTCTGTCAATTTGACTTCCTAGTATTACTATTACTCACCCAAATAGTGATGCCTACTTAGGATGCAAACAATTAAATGAGGCATTTGAATTTAAATTTCCCACAATATGATAAAATACAGTGCAGTGTATCCTAGGTGATATGTCGAGGCCATTGAATAGGGTGGCACAGATCTCTACTGCCCAGGAAAGACACTCAGGATATACTACCAATTAAAAAAACAAACAACAGGTCAATCAGTATAGTATGTGGTCCAGTTTCTTTTTATATGTGTGCTAGAACAGAACACAGAACAATGCTCACCAACGTCTAATCAGTGGTTACCTCTGACTATCATAACTGCAGGTGAAATATTATCTTCTTTTTACCTGCTGACATTTTCTATAATGGCAAATACAAGTCTACATGCTAAAAATCTCAGGGAGCATGTTTTAAAAAAAGAGGATGTGATTGGAAGCAAGAGAGACAGACAAACGAGTTTGTCCTTCAGTTTATCAGACACACAGATTCAACTTTGCATTAATAACTTCATGGATTTGGGATCAAAGTTCAAAATTTAACGACCCATTTTGAACTTCCAAGATGCACACAGTTAAACTGTAGAAAGCTAGAGTGTCTTTGCCATTCTTTGTCCTGTGCTGCAGAATGGTTCAATTTCCTTACCCACATGTCTTCCATTAATTGCCTTTTCAATGGATTACTAATAAGTTTTTGATGTTAAGCAAACATCAATGCTCCTATTAAAGTGAGACCAAACACTGTGACTATTTGTTTAATAACACAGTCTGAATGAAGGACGAAGTTCAATTAGCACTGGAGCTGATACAGCCTTCATTAGGAAGGAGAGGCAATTAAAAAGTGGAAGGCTCCAGGAGGCACTGATGTGCACATCGTGCAGCAAGCGGAAAAGGACAAGCGGCACACAGTTCCTTTGAAAAAACTGCAACCTGAAGACTTCAGAAAGAAAGAAGGATCATTAGCACAAAATTAAGCACCCTAATAGGGTGATCCTTATCCCACTAGCCCCAAAAGAAATATGAAGCCAAATCACGTAATCTAAATAAACTGCAGGGTGTCCGGTCAACTGGAAGGAACAGGAATTATCTAGCAGATAGAACTTTATACAGACACTGTTCAGTGGATACTACTGAGCACCACTTTGAGAGTCTGATGAGTCCCCTGTCCCGTTAACTAGCTGTGTGCCCTTCAGTAAGTCACCCAACGTCTGTACATCCTCTTTGCAGAAAATTAGGAGAATGAATAAATGAGCCCTTCCAATTCAAAAACTTCAAAATTTTACAATTCTAATTACTCATGCTTATCATTTCATCTTAGTGATCCAGGTAAGTGATAAGGTAAATCAAAGATCACCTAAAATTAACAATAATCGTATCATTTTCTTAAATGGAAGCTGATAAGGATTAACAATAGTGCCATTTTTTTTGAAGATGCATAGGGACAAAGGTTTTATTTGATAACTAAAACCCCAAGATTTCTCTAATCTGCTCCAATTTCAATTATATGTCCTAGAAATGTTAAACCAATGTGATATAAACCAAAAAAACCTTTCTGAAACATTTCTTTGCAGTATTCAGTGTTTACAACTCGGTGTCAGGTATCTGGAGATAAATACAAGGGACTAAAGTCTGAAGAGGAGATTCTTTCATCTATTAAATTGTTTAATGACAGCTCAGTCATACTCCAAGGTCACTCCTGACACCACATGCTGGTGAAGCGGCCCACAGGGATCAGACCAGCTGCCTAGTGTCTGCTTTTCCTCCAGCATTCCCAGGAGGGACAAAAAGTCAGCCAGCCTCCCACAGCAGAAACAGCAGACAGGAGCACAGAGGCATTCTGAAGAGGGACACGAGAATGTCACCGCAAAATAGGCATGAAGAGAGGGAGGAGGAGACAGCAAAGCATTTAAAAAGGGAAGCCAATTGCACTCAAGCACAAAAGTAAGCAATTTCACATCTAGAAATGTATTCTCCAGAAAAACGTATTTGAATGGGTAAAAATACACTTGCTCACACTCATTCAACAAATAGGTTGTGGTGGCATTTGAACGGAGACCTAATGGAAAATTAAGGGTGTAAGTTAGACAAACATAGAGGGACAGGTTCCCAGGCAATGATAACTCCAAGTGTATGGATCCTAAGGAGAAACCGTGTTTATCAATACAAGAAGTAGGAAATATTTCAAGGTGACTGAGGTGAAGTTAGGAGAGAGAATGATAGAGGTCAAGGTCAGGAAAATCAAAGGATTCCAGCTCACTGAGCATTTTTAAGATCACGGCAAACACTAAATTTCAGTGATTTTGATGGAAAGTCATTGCAGGTCTTTGAGCACAGTGACTTTTATCTGACTGAGGTTTGAAAGATCACTCTTGGCTGGAAGTGAAAAGTAGAGGAACAAGCTACAAGGTGATAACGATAATCCAGAAAACAGACAGCAGTGGCTTGGACAAGATGGCAGTGGGAAGAGGTGTTAGGAAATAGCCAATATCCGCATGTATTTAAAAACAAAAATCTATAATATTTGTGATGAACTGAATGTGGGTGTTAGAAAAAAAGAAGCACCAAGGAAAATGCCAAGATTTCAAGCATAAACTGGAAAAAAATGAAATTGACATTTACAGAAATGAAGACTACAAGACTCATTTTTACACAGTTCACTATTTCCTCATAATTATAAGCTAAACATCCAAGAATAGAGGAATGGCTACATAAACAATGGTATGTCTCTTCTATAGAACCAATAAATTAATACAAAACCACATATCCTCTTATGAAAAGACATAGTAAATTAGTCACAAGTTACAGAGACTCCATTTAGTGTAATGTGTTGAATACATATTTCATATCTATACATATTCAGAAATAATATACAACAAACATTTAATAATAGTTATTTCTATGGGAATCAGCAAATAAGGGGAACAGATTTTCATCAACAACATATATTCGCCATTGTTGGAAGCTTTTTTAAAAAAATGAACGTACTTCATGATTGTTTACTATGTTCAGCATGTATTATTTTTATAATTTAAACACTGTGTTTTCATTAAGTAAGCAAAAAACACTGCCCAGCCAGAGGAAGAATATAGGATTGTAACTAAGGGCTTACTTAGATTTTGAAGTCAGAGTTCAAATGCTGGCTCTCCTGTGCACTGGTCCTGTGACCCACAGAAAATTGCTCAAACTCTCTGGGCCTCAGTGGTTTATTTTTCATATGAGAAAACAGCAGAATCTACATGAGAAAGTGATGGTGAAAATCAAGTGAGCTGATGACCACAATGTGCTTAAAACAGTGTTTGGCATACAGAACACACTAAACAAAAATGAGTTACGAATAGAAATTTACCCCTAGAAAAATCAATGTATAGTCTGTAGGGGTTTTTTTTAAAAGCACAGTGGGATGAATGGAGTGTGCATGCATGTGTTTAAAGTTGATGTGCTGTGACAGGAGAAAAGTAGTGCTCAAAGAAGAAGGTATGGTTTGGTGGTTTAAAAGATCATTGGAATAAAGTATTGTTGAATTGAGAGAAAAGGAATTCTTGTAAGAACAAAAGATATTCGTGAACCGATTCAAAATATCAGACCGTTTACTCTCAAAGAGACCTGATACTTTTTGGAATATGCTACTGCTATTATTATGGCTTATGTTTTAGTGCTTTTCATCACATATGACAGAATAGATGGTGGCCGAGAACATAAGCCCACTATTTCCCCCACAAGAGTCCTAAGGTATTTTTTCGGTCAATTACAGCATATAAACTTTTACAGAGACAAAATAATTTGTCTCTATAAAGAGACAAATTATTAGAAGTAAATAAATATTTACTTCTAAGGTTTAATTTATCATACTAGTATATAAAATTACATATTTTATGAAGTATATTAATTCAGATGTATCTTTCTTGCTGTCCTCATATTCCTCAAAATAACTTTATTTGAATTCTTCTCGTGCAGCTTCACTGTCATGTCATTATCATCATGAGATCTGCATTTTGAGATGTCCAACAGTTTTCTAGAGCTCCTCATAATCACTTAAATCCGAGTCATGAGAAATTGTGCACGATACAATTGGTGGCAGGATCGCCCAGGCCTCAAGTGCACATCGGCCTTACACACAGGCATTTACTCATCTCGTCATCTTGTAGCAGCGGGTGCCTCTAATCTCTACAACCCAAACACATAGGGCTCTCCCTTTTAAAAGACTCTTCTCCACTGTTGGTGGGAATGTGGACTCGTACAACCACTATGGAAATCAGTGTGGAGATTCCTCAGGGAAGTAGGACTAGAGATTCCATTTGCCCCAGCTAGTCCACTTCTTGGTATCTTCCCAAAAGAATTAAAAGCACCATACCTCAGTGATATAGGCACACCCATATTTATAGCAACACAGTTTGTAATAGCTAAATCTTGGAAGCAGCCCAAGTGCCCATAAACAGTGGAATGGATAAAGAAAACGTGGGTTTTTTTATACAATGGAGTACTACTCTGCCATAAAGAATGATAAGCTTGAGATATTCCTAGATAAATGGATACATTTTGAGACCCTACTCTTAAGTGAAATAAATCAGACACACATGTTTAAATACCGCATAGTTTCTCTGGTGCAAGAAACAGAAGTGTAAATAAAGACTACAATGTATTATATTGGGGAAAAAAATAAAAGACTTTTTTTAATAAAAAATTACTCTCTTTAAAGATTTTCTCTACAGTGACTTGAAATTCTTGAAGTCACAGGTAAAATCTCTTGTTTGTTACTTCCTTTCTTTTTTACTTAGCATGGCAGACAATTTCTTTAGGTATCTAAAACTAGCAGTCACTGAGATCAGTAGGGCTCATATATTCATCAGAAATCGTGGCATGGGCTGAGGATCTGGCTCAGCAGCAGAGCACTTACCTGGCATGTGCAAGGCCCTGGGTTCAATCCTCAGTAACAACAAAAACAACGCAAAAAGAAAAACAAAAAAAGCATTGAGATCTTTTAAGTCAAAGCCATCCCATATTATAAACGATGATATTTTGGGGAAAAAAACAGTCCATATGTTTATATATACAGTACACTAAGCACTTTAAAAGGCACAGATAGATCATCTTCATCTTTCAATAGTTTGACATGCTGCTTCAGTTTTGTGAGGGTGCAAAGTGCTACATATTCAGTAGAAACTGTACTTTAGATTTAGAATTTTAGTCTTTTCCTGGGCTAGCAATTTGGGGTTTGATGCCGTCTTTCCACGCTGGGCAGCAACAGTGACCCACACGTCCTAGGAAAGCCATGGGATCCCAAGGATAAGCAACTCATACAGTGTACTACATAGCTGAGCTACAATGTTCAATTAATTAGGTGAATTAAACACATTTTCAACTTACGATATTTTCCATTTATGATGGTCTTATTGCAACGTAACTTCATCGTAAATTGAGGAGCATGTGTAATGTCTTTTATGATGCTCACTAAGTAATAAAGCCATTTCCAGTTGAGAAAAATGAGGCAGTTAAGTAACTTACCCAAAATTACCATGCTCAAGAATGATGGAGTAAGGGCCTGAAACTTCAACGTCTCAAGCTCCAGTTATTGCTTTCTGTGGAGTTACCAGTCAAAGCTATTGGCATAGTATCCATTAGGAAGAAAGACTAAGAACAAAGAACAAAAGGTTCCAGAGAAAAGGATGTATCTTTTTATTACAAAAGACCAGATTCAACAGGAAAGGGAAACATGGTGAAAAGTTGGGCTTTTTAAAATCAACGTAATTATAAATCTTGGTGGACCAAGGGAGAGTAGTCTTTCAAAGACAAAGAGCTATAGCTCTTTCACGATATTTCTGTACAGAAGACATTACCAAACAGCAAGAGAGTTCAGTAAAATTTTCCTAGAATTGCAACTGGTTAGAGCCTAAAGGTTTTCCATAAGAAAATATCGAGTATTAGATAAAATACACATATTTATAAATATTAAAATTATTTCTTCTGGCTTCTTTTTGAAAAGTAAATGGTCAGGCAGAGGTAGTACAATTTTCTTCCCCTATCACTAGACTTTCTACCTAATAACAGTCTCAGATATCATACTGGAAACATACTGATCAATCAGATGTGTGGGAAGAATGGGGAAATTGCAGTACAAATTTAAGGCAAGAAAATATGATTCAGCTCCCTTGTAAGTTTAATCAGTTATGGTTTTGTGGAATATGCTGAATTTTTCAATAAATATAGCTCAAGCACTCATTGAGTAACACTCTGTTAAGCATTTTAAGATTATAAAAAAATGGTCTCTGTCCTTAATCTATTTAAAATTAAGAAGTAGTTATGCTAATTTTTATGTTCTCTTTTACACTCTATTTTCCAGCTTTATCAACATGTACAAATTAACCTCCATTTTTGTATCCACAAAGTGGAAATAATAATAATATCTATCTAATGGAGTTGATATTGGAATAGATGAAATAATGTAATGATCTATAGTAACTGTTTTCAATAAACATTAGCTCTTATTTCATTTTTATTGTTATTTTAAGTACTGTTTATTTTCACAGGAGCTTTACAATCCAATTGTGGTTGGAGAACAATATGATACTTATGTGATGTTAAGTAGCTTATTTAGATAATTTATTGCTACCACAAAGCAATATGTGATTTAGTACCTTACAGATGTCAAATAGACTCATGAATGCAAGGGAGAGATCACTTTTTCCTGGACTGATAAGAAGTATCTTAAAAGAAATCTCAAGTTTCCATGAATGAAGAGGAAGTAAGAGAGAGTCAACATAAGAAGGCAGGAAAAAGTCACTTTAACTCATGGGGTTGGAACGGGAACAGCTGAGGTGTAGAGGGAAACAGCAAAGGGCACTGGGGAGTGTTCCTTGGTCCAATACTGAGACCGCCAAGCCCTTTCTTTTTTAAGTTTTTTCCCATCCCAGTGTTTAAATATCCACTTCAATGAAAAGACAAACATACTCCACCCTCCTGTAGCTCATAGCCTAGCTATACATTCTTCATTCTTTTCCCCGTGTAAGTCTTTTATGGATCAGTAAACTCGTCTACCATTGCTAAGTGTAGGAGTCATGGGGAACCACACCTAGCCAAAAGGAAATGTGAAGCTGTTTCTCTGTACCAGGCACTGTAGTGGAAAGAATACGGGCTGAGAAATCAGCCTTAAGTTCCACTCCTGGCTTTGTTTAAAATACATACGTTTTAGAGCCTCAATATTTCTCTCTGTAAAATGGTATGGTAGCAACACAGCTGCTCAGAATATTGGCTAATACAGGGTGCTTAGTATACCTGGAATATAATTGGAACTCAAATAAGAGATGGAATGGTTACGAAAAAGAGGTCATGAAAAGAAGAAAAGGAGGAGCATGAATGAAAGTAAAGGCAGAGTTTCATTGCAGACTCTTTTTCTTGGCAAACCTTGGTCGAATGTCAAAAACAAAGGGAACACAGAAAGGGAAAAAATGTATTTCCAAAGTAAATGTATCTTGGATTACAAAAGTTCTCGAATGTTCAGCTGATAACTGTTTCATAACTTGAAAATTTTTAAATGTCTTCTGAATCACTTACGCACAATCTGTACAACTCATACTAATGTAATTGCTTTCATGATTTAGGGAAAAGAATTTTCTTTGTAATTAATGACATAAGAAGTGCTTGTATGCCTCTTATTATTTATTTATTTTATTATGGATTTAAACTTTGCCACAGAAGGTAAATTTTTATCACATTTATAATATAATTGATTGATAGTATAAACAAAACAAACTAACTTCATTCATTCATTTTTTGCATTCACTGGTTCATTTATTTGTTCGTGTAACCAAAGTTTAGTGACAATGTGTGGACCAGGAGCCATGTTAGTTCCCACAGCCACAACAGTGAGCGCAGAGGCGCAGCCCTGCCTCCCTCTGGCTTAGTGTGGCAGAATCACACATCATCCCGTGAAGGACCATTCACAGAACACCTACTGCATGCCAGACTTCAGCAGCCACTTTACCTGCACCCTGCTTTAACCACATAGCAGCCAGAGAAGGGAGGGCTCTTATTATTCCCCATATTTACAACTAAGGACCACCATGAAACCCAGAGTTTAAGTAACTTCTCTAGTATCATCATGAGGTTAGCCAGCTTTAGGTGAAATAGTAACACAGGTGACTTATGACCTCTTGCCAGATCCCAGATCTTTCCCTGTCCTCCTTAAATTCCACAATATAAAGGATCATACACTTAACCAAATTGATGTTTATAAAATCTTTAATTCACTGACCTGCTGTGAATTAAAGAACAAGTAGAACTTCCTAACTCAACTAAGATTAAAAGAGTTTAAAATGAACAACAATCTACAAAACTCTCTTTATTACTTAGAACATGCACACAGGAACCACTGGGACACACGGAGAATTCTGTTTGTGTGGCAGTTAGGGTGAAGCATCAATCCGACTGACTTTGGGATCGGCAGAGCACACTTCTCAGTGTGCTGCATGGTCTCGGGGTCTATGTCCGGTCCCTCGTCCCTTCCTCGCCAGCGCTGTTTCCATGCTCTGCTTCCTGCCCTCAAGAACTGAGCCACTTTCCTCTGCAGGCCCTTCTACCACGTGTTTTGGCCTTGGAGCCTGTCAGCCATGGACTGAAACCCCTGAAACCAGGAATCAAATTAAACCTCTCTTTCTTTAAGTTGTAGGTATTGGGTGTTAGAATTTTTTGTTGTTGTTAATATTCTACATGATGTAAACTAGGAAGATGGCCCAGGAGCAAGCTAACACTGAATTAAGTTCCTTTAAAATCTGCATTTCATGTATCTGGTCCTCCCTGGTTTTCAATAAATATAATCTCATTCATTTCCACAGCATCAACTTCACCTGAAACACTTTCATTTAGTCACTAAACCTGAATCTGATCAAGTCTTAAGTATGAGTGTGAATGTGTACAAAAGGAGGAAAGGAGAAATTAGTACGTAAATATCAGAAATTAAGAAACTATTTTCCTACCCAACTTATGTATTCAGTGACCAAATGCCTACCCTACATGCTTGTGTAATGTTAGACCCCCAAATCCCAAAGTGCACAAAATAACGGTCTCCTGCCTTCGTGGAACCTACAGCCCAGCGGGCAAGAGTGTGCTACTCCAAAATGGCAAGGGAAACAACGCCAGTCTCGTGTACACATATCTGGATGCACAAGACAAATGAAACCAAGTTGGGGGTGGGGGGATACGACAAAGTAGCAAGGGAGATGTATTTAGCAATGCTGCTTTGGAAAGAGGCATTGTATACCCGACCTCATAGCACTGAACAAATCACATCCTGTTGAGTTGCTGAAAATTCTCTCCCCCACACAACTGTGAGGACTGCATTCCTTCAGGGCCCATACACTCTTTTTGGTGATGCTATTCTTCCTGATTCTTTTACAAAGACAATTGGCCATTGGAATATTTATTCCTTACGCCAGGAGTTCTCAGACTTCAACAAGTATAAAAATTTCCTGGAGTACTTTTAAGATTCTTTGGCCTTTCCTTCAAAATTCTGAGTCAATTGCTACAGTAAGATGCCAAAAATTTCATTTTTAACAAGCCAGCTGAAGTGTTCCATTCTTCTGATGCCAGAAGGCGAGCTTTACATGCTAGTTTCATTCGCTGCTTAAAATAGCCTTCTTTTATAGACATGGAAAGGCAAGAAAATTAAATAATTTACCTAAACTCACACAGCAAGAAAATAGCAAAACCGGGATCCTAACAGAAATCCCCAATTCCCAAAACACAAGGACATACCAAAGTTAACAAGTAAAATGCCAGAGGCAATCAAACTCAAGACTATCGAGATTTAAGGAGAAACTGAGGCAAGGAATGGATTCAGAGATGGGAAAGAATAAGCAAGAAAACTGGACGGTGCTCAGAAACAGATTTTGCCAGCATCTCAGTTTTGCCTAGAGCTAGTTCCACTCATGCTAGGGCCAGCGGAAGAATATAGACATAAACAAAGTAAAACAGTTTCTATAAATACATCAGGAAAAAAAAACTTGAAGTTTTGCATGCAATTAATTGCAAATACACGTCTTAGTGGTAGCCTCCAAATTAATGAGTCAGAAAAGCACTGCTCTCAATAGCATCTTTACAAGTGGGCAAGCCCCCCTCCTGGGCTCCCATTAAACAGATCACAAGGACCTTCAGCCAAACGCTGCATTGTCCTCCATTTTAGAAAGTCATCTAAAGCTGTTAAAATCCATGCAGACTCCGTCCTCCAATCACTGTTGGTCTCTGCAGAAAAAGGGATGGGGGAGGTTAAGATAAAGATGTACAACTTGGGCTAAAGTGTTTTATGACACGAAAGGTAATACATCTGAAAGACGTTTTTTACCTTTGGAAGAAAAATGTACCTTTTATCAATGAATAAAATTTATGCAGGGAAATAAGATAGACATGGAGGGGAACCCAAAACTATCATACACAAAGATGCAATCTCAACAATAGTACTTGACAACCATTTTTATTCTACGTGAGTGTGTGTGTGTGTGTGTGTGTGTGTGTGTGTGTGAGAGAGAGAGAGAGAGAGAGAGAGAGATCTATATGGGGGAAGAATTAATATTAAACTAATTTTATTTTTATAACAACCAATCTATCACTAGACCAGTTCTGGTGGACTCCAGCTATCCCCAAATTAAACTCCAAGTTAAGGGCTGGGGTAGCTACCTGGAGGTTTGCATTCTGCAGAGCCTTTCCTTTTAAATGAAGCAACAAGGGTCCACCTGTGTTTGCTACATGTCCCTTGGATAATTAATGCTGGTAATAACAGCTAAGTGTTACTACACAAAGCACCTGGAATGTGACTCGCTGTACACATTCTAATCACATCAGCCATCGAACTCTCCAAATGACCTTCTTCAAAACAATGACTGTCTTTGAAACCACAGAAGCCAGCCTCAGAGAAAACTGTTTCCCAGGATTTGATTGTGACTGAGCAGTTCATAAAGCTACAGTGGCACCAAGTGGTCAGGAATAGAATTCGATGACGATTTTTGTATCATCTTCAGCCAGGCGTTTCAGCCCAGCTCTGTTTCCAGAGAGCCAAAGGCTGCAGCCCACCTCTTAGAACAGGTGACCAAGCTCGGGAGGAACACAGTGACACCCAATGCTTTGCAGGTGACTCTGAAACTCTCATAAACCCTAAATTCTCCTAAATTGCAAAGAGGCCGATAGGTCAAAGAAAACCAGAGAAAGAGAGAGAAAGAAGCAGATTGAGGGCCAGGTGTTCTAAATCATTGTTTACAATGCTTGTAATAGAATTTTCTACACAAAATCTTTCTATTTTACTGTGACACACACAAAATGGTGAAAAGCCATCTCCATGTTACAGAATAGAAAGGAAGGTAAAGCCATAAAAATGATAAAGAGATTGTCAGTCAAAGAACAGGACAAGGGCTCCACAGCTTTGATAGTGTCTTTTTAAAACTGAGCCAGTATCTCTTCCTGTCAATAAACTTTTCGTGGCTCTGTTTTGTTTCTCTTACACAATCTCGCCCTAGACAGGTGTCACTACTGCATATTCTGATTTTCTCTTTTTTAAAAAAAATCTTTCTTACTTTTTTTTCTTTCTGTTTTTTTCCCCCTAATGGCTCAGACTCAAGTAACTTGGGTGGCTTCAAAAACCAGTATCAGAAAGAGTTTCTCCCTCCTGTGGCTTCATATAATTATAGACATATCATTTCCCCGCAAAGCTGCAGCATAGTTAATCACTTCAAATACAGGGAAAGCCAGGCAAGCTTCTCTGTGAACAGAGAGTTTGGGGTCCCATTTCAATTTGTGATTATATCAATAATCTCAAGAATGTCTTATGTGAACTAGCCCATTATTTCTAGAGAAACTAGAAGGAGGCTGTGCAAATCATACAGGTGTACCCTTGCTGACACATGGAATATATGTTTGTAGGATATAAAATTCCAGGCGACACTTGTCAGCTGTTTTGTCCTGCATTTCTAAGTGGCAAAAAGGCAATTTTGTCTTCCCTGTCAGTACATTCAGGAAGAGAACTGTGAGAACCTCTGTCGTTAAAAGCACAAATTATCTATGGATCTCTCCCACACACAGCAGAGGCCACTATGAATTTAAACTGCTTATAGATCAGAACAAAAACAGCAACAAATTAATCCTGATGTACTTTTCTAAAATACTCTAGTGTAATTTTCTTGCTACAGCCCCTATACCCTGAGACCACAGGCAAATCTTGTAGCAATTTCACAGATAATCTTATGGCAGATTGGAAAGATTAGAAAAAACGAAATTTCTAAAGAAATCATTTCATAAGGGAAAAAAGGAGCTTAACATAAATATTATCATTTGTACTGATTATTTCTCATGAATATGTCTTTAATCAGGGGATCCCCCAACACAGAAAAAACATAGTGTTCAATGTCCAAACAAGAAAATTCCTTTGTTTTTCAAAATGGAATAACAAATGAGGAAGAATAACTCAAACTGCTATGGACAAAGAGTGAAATCCTAAGACTGCTGGAGGGAATGTTAAATACAATGCATCTTTAAAGAAAATGTACAAATTTGTTCAAAATGTTTATTGAACACCTACTATGTGCCCGGAAATCTTCCTGATAGCAAATAAGGCCTTTGTCCTCATGAAGGCTGCATTCTATCAAGAGAACTGTGGAAATTAGGCTATGTAAAAATGATAAATTAATAGACTATTAGGTAAGGATAAGTGCTACAAAGAAAAATAAAGTAGCTAAGGAATGGCATACTGATAACAGGTACAGGTATACATAGAGGGAGACAAGTGGATAAAAAAAATTGAAGGAAGTACAGGAGGGAGTCATGAAAATATCCACGTTATCATTCCAGGCAGAAGGAACTACACACACCAACATCCTGAGGTAGCAACATGTTCCATCCAACAAACGAGAAGTTCAGTGTGGCTGGAGTGTCAGGGGCCAAGCAAAGAAGAGCAGGACAGGGAGGCAATTAGGACCCAGAGAATGTAAGGTCTTCACGGGGTGTGCTTAGACACTTTGAATTCTTCCCTCAATACAATGGGAAGCCACTGGAGGGTGATGAGAGAAAGCAAAGCGACGTTATTTGTGAATTCGAAGTGTTATTATGGATGCTGCTGGGAGGACTAACTGTACAAAGGTGAGAATAAGACAAGGAACGATTATGGTACTCCAGGAGAGAAAGATGATTTAAACACAGCAATAGTGGTGGAGGGCAGTAAACATTTCTTTCTTTTTGTCTCCTACTGAAGAATTTTGCCATTCTGTACAAAAAGAGAAAAAGAAATCAAGAGGTTAAAATCATATTCAAGATCTGTGGCACTTTCAAAAGTCATTCTAATATCCAGGTCACTGCATGATCACTTGAATTCCTACCCTATTAATCCAATATGGTGCCAGAAGAACGCGTAATCATCATCACATAGTCATCAAATTCCAACAACCAAAATGTAAATGAGAAGACAAAAGGAAAATTTTGCCTACTGTGCTTCAGGGAGAAAATAAGTCATTCTCCATTGATTTGATGGATTAGTCATACTGAGGCAGGGTTCAGATCATTGCTGATTTTATTTAATGATATCCGGAGCTGCCAAGCTCAGTTATGATACTGAGTCACAATGTTTTTCCCACAAAAATAGTTGTTATCCTACTGATCTGCCATATTTCAACACCTTGCACTTTAATTTCCCTGTTACTGACATCACTGGGGTTGTGTTGCTCTTTCAAGGGTTCCCAGCTGGTCCTATCTGTAGTCATGACCCAAACGATGAAGCCATTTGCCAGAGATGCCCTTTCATCTGGTAAACCACAGCATGTGACATGTCACAAACAGCTGAACAAAAACTCAAAACATAAGCTCCTAGGTGTCTACTGAATCGTCATCCAAAAACTGAGAACACTTTCAACATTGTATTTCATTTTCTTTTTAGCTGTTTATTTGATAACATGTATATATTGCACTTCACTCTAAAAAGTGTTTTAATATATTTCACTTCTATACCTACCAAAGACCAATTGCCTTTTAGAAGCATTTGGGTTTTAGAGGAAACACAGCTCTCTCCAGTTATTTAGCCAAGCATCCATTTATGAAATGAGCAGTTATTAAGCCTCCTGTTCCTGTAAGCTTTTCTGCACAAGATACTATGTACTAGGGATATGGGGGTAAAGGAGACAGTATTCCCCAGAAATATTTGGAAAGCCTACTCAGCTTATTCAATCATTCCACAAACATTTATTAATCAATCAACTATAAGGTGTGAAATACTGTGCAAGATTATGGAGATATAATAGTGAACAAAACAACACACCATCCCTGCTCACCTAAGTCTCTCACAATGACTTCCCGTTCAAAAGGACAATACATGTTTAAGTAGCTCGAATATGAAGTCTTTCTTATAACATGTGATAGAAAAGCCAAGTATAAGGAAAGCATAAGGTAAAGAACAATTTCAACTTGGGTAATGAGATTTGAGGCGACAGTTAAAGGACAGGTAGAATCTCAGGGCAATATCTAGGAAAGTTAGCTGAAAGGTCTGAGTTCAACAAAAGCTCAAAGTCTGATGCTCATTTCAGGATTTAACTCTGGTATCAACCAATAGGAAGTACCACTGAGAGAAAAGAGTGGAGACACCCACAGCTGGCACTGCCTGTGGTTCCATGTGGGGAGAGGGAAGGTGCCCGTCCCTCAGTTACCTGGAGCCCAGGTGCTTATCCCATGCCCTCCACTTTGGCACAGGAAAATTACGTGGGTCACGAGGCACAGATCGTTCTTCACATTCCACAGTGGTTGGAATTAACTGATGTAGGAGAACAGCGTCAAATTTTAAGCTTATAACAAATGTTACTTTCAAATCAGCTATGCAAATACAGCTTTAAATATATGCAGATTTATGACTAGTTCCTTAAAGGTAATGATTTTTAGAAAAACCACTGAATTCTAAGAGGAATTCATAATATATAATAAAAAGAAAAGAAAAGAAAACAATGGACCTCTAAACTTTTTTTATAAACAGAGTAAAGCAGCCTGTTCAACTAGAAATAATATAAATTCACTGATTTTTCTCTCACATAGCACATTTTACTGAGTTTTTGCATGTATCAGAAGGCAAAAGCAGCCAGCAATATGTAGCACTGGCACATAGTAGATTTCATCTCATTTTGCATATATAGGGCCTCATGCTGTGGAATTAACAACTTTTAGATTGTTCTAGTGTAACCACTGAACTGTTGCATTTGGATATGATGTATACTTTTTAATTTAAATAAAATGAATTTAATATTGATTTTTTCATCCATAGTTAATATGCCATCCAAACCAAAAAATACACTGATGATTAAAAAAAGTCCCTTCCGGAGCTTAAAAAATTTTTCTATGATTCTACATGATGTTTCATTTATACTTAGTACAAATTTGCCACTCTAGAATTTCACTGCCTTCCCTAGTCCAATAATTATTGCTAATTTTAATATAAAAGTTCTCCAGGTACTAATCAGGTATATTATATAATATACCTTTGGAGATTCAGTAAAGATACAGAGCTCGTTGGTTGGATGCATGGTTATTGAGTTAGTAAAGTACTGGTGTATAACTGAAATACCTCAAATTTTCTAAGAGATATAATGCATTGTGAAACCAGGGGTGGTGGCTCCCCAGAAATGCTTGGACAAAAGTTTTCGAAATAATGACATGGAAGAAACAATTTAAGAATTTGTTAAGAATTAACAAAATATCCTCATAGCTAGTATTTATGAAATTTTATATAATCCCACCCAGAAAAAGCAGACAGATATCTACATGGCATCATTAATGGCCATTGGTCGGTGTAAATCATGAAGGAGGAAAGACAAACATTTGACAATTTCACTGGAATCATCTCTATTTTTTTTTTTTATTGCACCAGAGCTTTAAAAACATTTTTTGGGTTTTCAATTAGTCCAAATACAAGAAATGATGTACACACCCTTATTTACAACTATAGTTTCTTCCAGAGTTTTAAGTGAATCCAAACGAAAACTTTTATTAAAACACAGAAGAGTCACGCCATATAGTACAGAGAAGTAAAACCACTTCCTTTAAAATGAATCTCACAAAAAATTATAATTTTCTGATAGATCTTCTCCTGACATCTTCAAAGACTCCCACTGAAAGTTTTATTTTCATCGTTTTCAAGCAAAAAATCCTTAATCATTATCAAAAGAATTTAAATCTGAAATACTCATATGTTGCGATTTTTAGAGGCTCCAAACACCCCTCATAGAAAGAAACCTTGGTTTTGAACTTCAACGATTAAACGGTGGTCTTCTTTGTACAATCTGCTTATACTGCTATTAGATAGCAAGTATTTTAACGCCAACCTTCAGTCAAGAGCCTCTTGTCCTACAAGACACTCATTATTCAAGAAAAAATATCATCTACAATTAAAAAATGAAAAAAAGGAATCGGTGCTCATGTAAGTGTTTTATGTTTTTTTTAATCTCTAATTCAGAGGCTTTGCAATCACCAGAATTGCAATTTTTTTTTCTCCCTGAAATAAAGAGACCACTTAATTATCATCTCGTGGTCATTTCGCTTGCTACATGCAGATTGCAAAATCCAATAACAACTCTAATGAAAGGCATTTCTTCATGCCCACAACCCCTTTACACCTGCACGATAGCTTTCAAAAGATGATTATATGGTTGCTACAAGAAGGTCACCACGCAAGGCCAAAGTCACAGTCCAGATGCCTGAATTCCTCCCAAGCCTCTCGCTGACATAATATTGAATGAATGGCTCCAAAAGATGGAGTGGCTTATAAAAGAGACCATTTTACAATATCCATTAATGGTTTGAAAAGACAATTTTAAATACACATAACAGTACAATGAGGTTAAGGTAATGGACTGACTTTCTAAAATGTTAACAACCTTGTAATTTGAATTAAGAATAATGGCAAAAGAAGATGAAACTAATATTTTACAGTAATTTTCACCCCAGTAAATGAAACATTGCTTAGATAAGAGAACCTAGAAAGAGTATAGAATTCTACCCATCCATTTGCTATAAACGACAGCATATGTTGCGTTTTATTTTGAATTCTCTGATAAATGAATGTTTATCCCGGGATCAATGGCTCTGGGTGAATGGCAGATTGCAGCAGCAATTGCTTTCTTACCAAGAGAATTATCTTAAATCAGATCTCCTTTGTTTGATGAAACCTAAATTGCAGGGGGAATATTTAAACATCTAAGGAGAAAAATCCATAGATAAGCTAACACATGGCTCCAAGATGCATTTAGCAGAACTAATTGTCTCTATTATTCTTTCACTGCAGAAACTACAGATAGAATGTATAAGTCAAATAACAAAATACTGTATCATTATACATTCTCTGATAGGGACAGTAGGGGACTAAAATGATATATTTACTTGAAGTAATATGGGACTGCTGGGGCAAAAGAGACAATTATGTATATAGCAATCCCAGCTAAATAACTAGATTACGGGAGAAAAAAAACTCCTTCCTGTGCTGTGTTATATTTTCACAAGGCTAAACAAATCACAGATGCTGTCTCTTCTCTATAGTATCTGTGGTCACAAATGCACTCAAGGCTCAGAAGTACTAAGAAGGCTGGCTGTCGTAGGTGACCACACATCCACAGCCCTGATAAAAGTGGTAGGAAAAAAACATTGAGGTTAAGGTTTCAGCCCCTCAAGGCAGATATTCCTGCATTTGCCACATACTAGTTGTAGAATGCCAGGAAAAGCAGGAAACCTCCCTCTAAGCCCTGAAAGAAGGAGAGAGAGACAGAGAGACAGAGAAGAGAGAGAGGAGAAAGAGAGAACTGCTTAGTTTGGGAATAATAAACATACACAATGTATCAAAAAGCTATCTATCTGCCACATTCCTGTCTCTTAACACTTCTCAAGCCACTCCAGGATAGCTTGTTGCCTCCTCACTAGACTGAAATGGCTTTTCCAAAATTTATCCTTGTCACTAAGCCCAATGGCTGTCTTCACAGCCCCCATTGTTATTATAGGACACCTGTGCCTGAGCATCTAAGGGTGCTGCCTTTCTCCCAGTCTAGAATCACCTCCTTCCCTCCAAACACAGGGAAAAGCAGACACCTTGACGGAAGAGAAGCCACTGAGGTCTGAGAGACAGCAGCTGCCTGAGCTCCTTTCAGCTCCTCAAACCTGAGCTTCGCTCCTCTTGACTTTGGGTTCTGTGAATTTCCCTTTGAGTCACCTTAAAAGATCAGAACGTATGCAGATGAAAAAAACAGAGTCACCTTAAAAATCAATTTTAAGTCTTTCTCTTGAATATTCAGCACTGAGTATCCTCTCCACCTTGATTTCTTAAATTTTGGTAGCAGAAGAGCACATAACACACACATTTACTAGACCCTGAGAAGCTGTGGAATGGAACACAAAAGGCCCCGGATTGATTCCAAAGCCCTTTCTCCAATTAAGGGGTATCCCTGGAGGGTTCTCCCAGGTCAGGCAATGGAATAAAAGGTTGCCTTGAATTTAGAGGAAGCTGATTTAGGACAGCCCCAGGCCTAAGATATTTCTTCAGCCCTTCAGAGACATATTTAAATTAAATAGCCAAGGCTTTGTCTCTTGGCCACGGCCTTCCCTATTATGAGCTGAGGTCAGGACAAATAGCTGTGTCTCCAACACACAGCCAAGGATAAAATGGCTCCTTTGAGGAATCACTAAATCACACAATCCTCCGGGCAAAGGACAAATGGAATTTTCCGCTTGCCCCGGGCTCAAACAGGTATCAACAGGACTTGGAATCCAGCCTCTTATGTTTCTGCTTTGCTCCAGGCCCTTCTCACTGCCCCTTGAAGAGATCACTCCATCTCACTGCACCCTGGCTGCACCTGGGTGGAGGGATTCAGGACTCTTCAACTGCTAATGCTCCCTGGCTGTCAGGGCTGCATGTGCTAAGACAAAGACTGACAAATTGCACTCCTTACATTAATTTTCAAGTACATTTTTAAACCACATGCCTCTGATGAAGTATTTTGAATGGTGCTGTGGATGTCAAGGAGACATTTAAAATATCTCACTCATAATTTTTGAAAATCTTTCTCATTCAAAGTTGTCACAGCTTGACAGCTTAGCTCTGTTTGGAGTATATTCTTTTACAATGTACTCCAAACTGATTGAAGAGCTGACAAATCTGACCTAACCCAAACAAGAATCTTTAAATCTATTTGATTGAAAAGAATGTTTAATGAAAATGCCTATACAGACATTATTTCTAGCATCCTACTAAAAAAAAGGCAAATTACACAATTAAAATCTTTACTGAAAATACACCTCTATCCACCCTCCAAGAAAAAAAAAAATCACTTCACTATCTTCTGAGACAAAATGAAGCTATTAGAAATCACTTTGAATATTCATTTATCTTTTTTGTCTGAAGAAAAACCAAGGATCTTATTTTCTTCATATATCTTTAAACAGAGTTTAAAATAATCACCGCCCATCTTAAATTTTCTTTTGAATCTAATGATTGACCTTATAAGAAAGAAAGCAAAGCACTCACTAATATTAGGTTACTATAATTCTCCACCCCAGACTAGAAAAGTAACCTTATGATTATTAGACACACAAAAAAAGAAGAAAGAGATGTGTAGCTATGTAAAGGGAGAGAAATCAACTATATAATGCAGGAGGCAACCACGAGTTAAGGTTGTTAGAGTGAGGGGGGTTCTGCCCAGACATCCCCACCATAACAAGAAAACCCTGCTAATTCCAATGATATTAGCAAAGTAAAGAAAAGAAAGAAGCCTTTCTGAAAAAAGTCAAAAGGTTATCTCCCAGGTTCTTTGCTAAAAACACATTTTTCCTTGTATCCTTTCTTGCATTAAGTCTACATTAATTAAAAAGGATTAGAAAAAGAACAAGGCAGAGCATAAGAGGAAAAATTCCTGCCAAAGGGGAAGATCACAGAGAAATTTTCCAGAGCTGGGAAGAAAGGAAAGAATTTAAGAAAAGAAAGAGCAGGATGAGAGCATGCAGGCAATCTAGAACCTCTGGAGAATAAAAGGCACAGAAACATGCATGTAGTTTTGTAGGTATCTGAGGACACTGCAGAGGGGACCCCCATTTCCCTTGGAAGAGCTGAGGAAGTGCTCGGAGATCTCTTCTGGCATGAGATCAAGCAGGTTTTTGATAGGATGGCCTAGATCTGACATGAGAATGGGGGATACAACAGATGGCAGCCATTAACCTTGTAGCCACTGCAAGCTCTTTCAGGGACCCACTCTGCACTCTGCAGAGTATACTTGTTTTCCTACCTTTAGTACCTTCAATAAAGGTAAAATCTCGCTACCTTTCTGTGTGTTTCTTGTACAATTCTTTACTGAGGACAACAAGAACCTGGAAAGTTTTCCTGGAAAGAGCACAGCACCCCAGACCCCAGCAACAATATGAACAAGGCCCTACAATCCACAATGGTTCCAGATGTAGGCTTTCTCCTCATAGTCCCACTGAAGGCCTCGATTCTTCAGTAGGCTAACTGCAGGGAGTTGCCCATCCCATCTGCTTAGAGACCTACTGACAAATTGCACTGTTAGTCCAGGATGGAAAATAAGGAAAAAGATGTCTAGAATACAAGGAGATCTCTTGGTATTATAATGTCTTGTGATTAAATTGATGGAAAACTATAACATCTCAATCCAGGCTGGACTACTAATGGCCCAGACCTTTCACAAATTAACATTTGGGGCAGCCCATCAGGTAAAGAACTAAGACCCACCAAGATGCTTGTTGACAGCAAAGGAAATACAGACTATATAGTAAAAAAAGATAATTGTACAGACCAGCTATGACCTATGATCAGTCATAGAAACAAGGAGTGTAATTGTTATGATTTCAGGAATGTTTCTTACTTACTTTGTTATGAATGTCTCCCTGTATATAACTTCCTTCTTTTATCTCCTTATTATGTAACACACATATACTGATCTTATGTAAAAGAATTTAAGTACCATTAACTTTATATCATAATACTTAAGTTACAAAATATCAAAAAAAGAGTAAACATCACCCAAGGTCTTTGCATTCCCTACAGAAAAAAAAATCAGTGCATTTTTGGTTGCACAACACATAGTTGTATCATGTTGTATGCAAATATAACTTTGTCTGTGTCATTGGAGATTAATGATTGATTTGAAGAGATGCATATAGTACATGTACCCCATACAAATATATCCGCTTAACAAGTCTGGAAAACTACATAGTCACTCATTTTCATCCTTTTAAGCCACCCATTTTTATTTTCTTTATCGTTTTCCAAAAGGGGAGAAAATTTAACTGAAATCAGTATTTTAAAGCTATTTAAATCAAGCGGGCAAGTCTGAGAGCTATAACTAAAGTCGAGGTCATAATACATTATTAGAAGTTTGGAGATAGTACTACAAAAAGAGGAAATATCAGATCATGGAGATACAAAATTGATACTTAAAAAGAAAAAGGAAACACATCGGTACTTCATAGGGTCAATACAAAAATATAAAAATATAGCAGAGCTTTGGAATTCAAACTTCTATTACTTTACTCTAGCTAGGATTTCCCATTTAGCTAAAACAGATTATTTATAAAGATAAATGTTTTCAATTTTCAGTGTGACTTATAATCAACCAACATGT
>PVJO010021770.1:0-29340 GCA_004026905.1 Hystrix cristata | reverse complement strand
AGTATCTATCAGGAATAAAATGAAGTTGCCTTGCAAAAGCAAGTGCTAAAAATAAGCATTTCCATTCAGGTATTACAAAGTCTTTTGTAATTGTATTTATAAGGGACCTTTGAAGTGTTGTTTTATTTAGAACTCAAAATGCAGTACTGAAACTTCCATCCATAACATGGACGTTCTTAGAACCATTCAGTCCTCAGCATTGTAGAAGTACAAAACTTTGTCTTTGATTTCTATTTATTTATATTAAACTAGACCAGAATTTTAAGTAAGAACACTTCCTTTGCTTGGTCTTATGCTATCCATGAAAAGCCTTAGTTAGCACTTTCAGCACATGAGGTCTTCAATTTCTCTAAGGAGGAATCAGATTTTAAAGACATGGGCTGGCTACCTACTTTCAAATGCATTTTATCTCTTTTCTTTACACAGTCAGCCTTCCATATCTGTGCATTCTGCATCTTCAGATTTAAACAACTATGGATCAAAAAAATTTGAAAAGAAAAAAATGCATCTGTACTAAACATGTACATATTTTTCTTGTTATCCCCTAAACAATACAGTATACCAAAAATATCCATAGCATTTACATTCTATTAGACATTATAAGTCATCTAATGATGATTTAAAGTATACAAGAGGATGTGCATAGGTTGTATGCAAGTACTGTGCCATTTATATAATGGACTAGAGCTTCCACAGATTTTGGTACCTGTGAAGGGTCCTGAAACCAATTACTGGCAGAAATCATGGGATGACTCTATATCACTCTTAGCTACATGAGATCACTGTTGAAAAGCATTATGTTAAATACTGCAGGGATATTCAAGAGGTAGTTCTTGTCCTTAAGAAGCTTATAATCCAGTAAGAATTAAGTCTTCTTATAGACTTATTTGTTGAATGTTATATCCATAGTTTGCTGTATTATATGAGTTTAGAGAAAGAGTTTCCATGCAATGGAAAGACTTAGGAAGGTTTTGTTTGGAAGAAATATTTGAACTGAACTTCGAAGGGTTGGTAGATTGGGAAGAAGTGGCACTAGAGAAAAGGATAGAAGGCATCTGGGGCAAAATCAGGTACCTGGGGCAGTACAGTGTGAGGCCAGATGACAATCTGGTCTGCAGGACCAGAGAACAGGCAGCAAAGAGTGCCGGGCCAGAGCAACAAGGCCCATGAGGGTCACAAAAGGGAGTTTATACTTTGTGCTTTGGGCACAGGAAATCACTGTAGATTTTGGAATAAGAAAATGGTAAAATCAGAAGATTCAGTAAAATTAATTTAGCGACAATATAGATACATCAGAGATGCAAGGGATTCTTGAATCTACTGTGTGATGAGGCCTTCTTGGATCACTTTATTTAAGATTTCAGTTCATTCGTTTTGCAAATTATTAAAGTCTATCTTCATGGCCAGAATTCAGTCAAGAGAAGGGGTGTGATCTTTATCCACCATTTTGCCTGTCATGTGCCAGCCACCCAGAAGAACGCTAGGCTCAACGGCACAAGCAGAGTAAGGAGTGGTTGCTTGGATATTTGAATGTGCCTCTGTTAATTAGACTGAATATAATTTTAAAGTTTATTTCTGTTAGTCATTAAATTGTATTACAATATCAAGGTTTTTCCCGCCTTTAGGACCTGAATTGTTTCCCTCAAGCCAATCAAGCATGACATGGTAAATAATGCTCACCAGTCTCCTCTTCATGTTCTGAATATCTGACTGCGAATGTGTAGAACAATCATCAGGGGAATCTGGCTGAATTTACTGCTGTCTCCCCTGAGTCCACGATGTTCTGGTTACACCCCCCAGGAACATGCAGAGGCAGTGTGCCTTCCAGAGCAGTCAGGAGTCAGGCTCCTGGTTAAAAGCCTGCGTGTGAGGAACAGCTGGCAAAAACTTTTTCCCACTCTGTGGGCTGTCATTTCGCTCTGCTGGTGATTTCTTTTGCTGTGCAAAAGCTTTTTAACAAGACGAGATCCCAGTTGTTGACTCTTGGCACTATTTCCCATGCGGTCTGGGTTTTGTTCAGAAAGTCTTTGTTTACAACTACGTCTTCAAGGGTTCTACCTATTCTCCCTTCCAGCAGATTTAGTGTTTCTGTTTTAATACTTAGATCTTTGATCCATTTTGATTTTAGTTTAGCGCATAATGAGAAACGCAGGACTAGTTTTAGTCTTCACCATGTGGAAAGCCAGTTTTTCTAGCACCATTTATTAAAGAGGCTGCCTTTCTTCCAGTGAGGATGTTTGGCCTCTTTGTTGAAGATGAGGTGGTTAAGTGTGTTTGGGATTGTTTCTGCATCTTCTAGCCATTGAACCTTGGATTTGTTTTTTTGCCCGTACCACGCTATTTTTATCACAGTAGCTTTGTAGTATAATTTCAAGTCAGGGATTATGATGCCTCCTGCCTTGCCTTTGTTGCCTAGAATTGTTTTTGCTATTCTTAGTCTCTTCTGGTTCCAAATGAATTTTAGGCTTGTTTTCTCTAATTCTGTGAGTTATACTATGGTATTTTGATTGGGATTGCATGAATCTGTATAGTAGTTTAGGAAGTATGACCATACTGGTTCTACTTACTCTATTGGTTCTTTCTACCCAAGAGCAAGGTATTTCTTTCCATTTTATGATATCTTCTTTGTTCTCCTTTTTCAGAACACTGTAGTTTCCAATGTAAAGTTCTTTTGCTTCTTTTCTTAGACTGATTCCTATGTATTTCATTTTTTTTTCAATGCTATTGTGGAGGATGTGGCTTTCCTAACTTCCTTCTCAGTGAATTTGTGTACAAGAATGCTATGAATTTTTGAATGTTGACTTTGTATCCAGCTATGTGACTAAACTTGGTTATCAAATCTAGAAATCTTTTGGGGGATTTTTTGGGGTCTTCTATGTAGAGTATCATGTCATCTGCAAATAATGATAATTTAACTTCTTCCTTTGCTACCTTTATTCCTTTTATTTCTTTCTCTTATCTAATTGCTCTGGCTAATGTTTCTAGAGCTATATTGGATAAGGGCGGTGATAGTGAACACTCTTGTTCTTGATTTCAGAGTGCAAGTTTTCAGTTTTTGACCCTTTAGTATGAAGTTGACTGTAGAGTTGTTTTTTTTTTTTTTAATCATGAATGGATGTTGGACTTTGTTGAATGTTTTTTCTGCATCTGTTGAGATGATCATGCAATTTTTGTTCTTGGCTCTGTTGATATGATGTGTTATATTCCTCGGACAAAGTCTAATGTCTAGGATATATAAAGAATTTAAAAGAATCAGACCCCCCAAATTTAAAGACCCAATTCTAAAATGGGCAACTGAAATGAATAGACACTTCTCAGATAAAAAGTACAAATGGCAAATAAATATATGAAAAAATTTTCAATATCACTGGTCATTTCAGAGATGCAAATTAAAACAACACTGAGATTCCATTTCATTCCACAAAGAATGGCCATTATCAGGAATTCAGCCAATAACAAATGCTGGTAGGGCTGTGGGGAAAATGGAACCCTCCTCCACTGCTGGTGGGAATGCAGATTGGTGCAATCTAGAAATCAATGTGGAGATTCCTAAAAAATTACAACTAGAGGTCCCATTTGACCCAGCTATTGCTCTTCTTGGTATTTTTCCAAAAGAATTAAAAGCATTAAACAACAGTGATATACACGCACCCTTGTTTACAGCAGCACAGTTTGTAATAGCTAAATCTTGGAAACAGCCCAAATGCCCATCAACCAATGAATGGATAAAGATTTTTTTATACAATGGAGTACTACTCAGTCATAAAAAGGATAAATGCAAGTTATTTCTGGGTAATGGATACACCCAGAGAAAATACTCTTAAGTGAAATAAATCAGACACACATGAATAAATATCACATTGTTTCTCTGGTATGAGAAACTGAAAGTATAAATAAGGACCAAAATGTATAACAGATATTTTAAAATAGAAAGATAGTATTCAAAGGGGAAGGGGAACTGGGGGAGGAGGAGGGGGAAGGAAAGAAGGGAAATGGAAAAGAAAAAAGAAAGAAAAGATAGAAAAATGGAAACAAAGCTGTCGTAAATAAGGAGGAAAGGAGCAGCTGAAGGGAAGGGAGGGTCAGGGGAAAACAAAAGAAAAATCCGTGTGTGACTTTTTTCAGGCCTGACCACAGGCAACTTCAAAGGCTCGCCCTTCTGGCACCAGCCCCGGTGCACGGCCATTGCACCGCAGCCCCTGGAGGAGCTGTAGTCAAGGGTTCAGACCCCTGCTCCATCATGCTCTTTGCAGATGGCATCCCTGCCCTGTGAATGAAGGCCATCATGCATAGAAGTACTTGAGTCCTTGGACAGAGGTCCACTTCAGGCACCTCCACCAAGGCTGCTTTCCGGAGGAATAGAGCAGAAACCTTAAAGATACTTGTCCCCACTCTCAGTGTCCACTCTCACTCCTCCCCCTACGTGCCTCAGGGCTATAAAAATGATGAGCCTTTCATTCAGGCCTTGCTTGGCAGCAGAGCAAGAAATAACTGTATTTATGCTGTTCCACCTGACTGGTGTGCATTCCAGAAGGGAAAATGGAACAAGGTTAGGTGGTATTTTCTATAGGATTAGACTCATTTATATGGTAGCAGTAAGTAATGGAAGGCTTAACTCTTTAACTTTGGCTTGCTGCTTTAATGGGCTGCTCCTAGCAGCTCAGCATACTCTCACTCATCTGAGCTGAGTTCCTGGCAAATTTACCACTTAGCCCCAGAAAGCAATTGACAGGAGCCTTACGAGGGCTTCAGGTTAGCGACTCTCAGTGGCTGCAAACTGCCTGCATTATAGTCACCGGGGACACTTGCGCATAAGGAAGATCCCTGAGTCCTATTCCAACCCTACCGCCCAAAATATCTGAGGGTGCTGTGTGATTTTTACATTTGAAAAAAAAGAAACCGTTTGGCCAGTTTTGTCTTACAGTGAAAAATATCAAGAGTTGGTAGAAAGATTATGAGCTTATGCCCAATTGAGACAGTTATAAATCATTTCAAATCTCAGGGTCAGAATATAGAGCAATAGAAAGGACATTAAACTGTATTCTACTGCCAACAACTGTGGGCCATTAGAACGTCTGACTATTTTCTCTCTCTGGGCCAGAGTTGACTCACCTATGAAATGAGAGGGGTTGAAAATACCAGTCTTCCAAATTCCTTCGTATTCAAACAGTCTACCTGCCTAATATTATAAATACTTCTTGTAGTTTGTATTCCTTTTTTGGCTCTCCCACATTCAAAATCTTTAACTAGCTGAGTATAAATGGTTTTTTTCTCGAGGTAGAAATGAATTTCTGATCTATAAAGGATTTTGTTGAAACGCTTGTTTCCTTCCAGTCCTTTAAAAGGAGTTTTAAGTAAATTCCTCTTATCAAGGTGGTCAATGGGCAAAAATCATTTTCCCATTTGTGGTGGTGTGTGTGTAAGGAGTGGGGCATAAGGGGCCCTATAGCAGGCTGCTGACACTCATGGTAATTGCATACAATGCGGGGGCCATCTGTATTTCTATAGTAAAGCATTTATTTTATATTTAGTTGCAGGCTTTATTCTTTAAATTTTCTTTTATCTTGTCTTTAAAAAATATTTAAGGAGCTTCACTGTCATGCAATTAGGAATATTAAACCTATTTTCCTAACAGAGTTATTCTTCATTTGTCTGCCTATATTTCATAAATGAAAAGGAGTTGCTAACAATACTGTAAATCATTCCTGACAGCCTTCCTTTGTTAATTCGTATGTAATAGCATCCACAATAATTAATTTTTTTAAAGAAAATGCATTGTGTTGCTAATCAAAGCTATGTTTATAGAAAATAAGGGTTCTGGAATCAAACATTGAAATTAAACATTGCTTCTAATTAGGAGAAATGCAGGTAAAGTAGTCTGGAGACAAAATTCAATAGCGAAAATTCTAGGGCTTCCCTGACTCAGTCACCAAGCGCCCCTAGGTGAAGTCAGATGTTGAATATTTTCTAACTTGGATTTTACAACTTTTCATTACCCTCAAGGGTTTTTTTTTTTTTTTTTTTTTTTTTTGGCAAAAGCTTCATGCAATGTTGAAAGTCCATTTCTCTGTCTTTAGACTTTAATAAATACCTAAGATTGGGTCACCTTAATACTGCCAGAGGTGTAAAGGGAGTCAATGATTCACTTCAGAATTTTTCTCCCCTATTAAAAATTACTCTGATTCTTTTGAGTAGCCTCTGAAGACTGAGTCTACTGTCTGCCAGCTTTGTTAGCTACAGTCGCTGCATATTAATGATGATGCTACGGGCATTTATACAAGGAATTTCTCTTTTAGTATATTTATTTCCAGAATATGCCTGTTAAATACCCTGGTGGCATCTTCACAACCAGAGCTGGATGTGGCTGTAGGAAACAGTTCTTTACAGCAGTTCCTTCTCAAAGTTTGCTTAAAGTACTACAGCATTAAAACTGCTGGGATATTTGCTGAAGATGGGGATTACTGGCCACATACTGGAAACACCAGAACCTGATTTGCCGTCAACAGGATCTGGGAATCCACATGTTAAATAAGTGCCACAGGTGATTATTATGTATGCTGGCATTCAAAAAACAATCTTCTGGGAAGGAACATATTCCCCTCTATATGTTTTAGCAGGAAACTATTTTTTCTCTTCCTATTTCCTCTAGTTTACCTCACATTTGATACATTTAATGTAAATAGTCTGGTTTTGACAGAAAACGGGAGGAATTCATAAGTAAATGTTTATTTATATCAGCCTGAGTCTTCTTAACTATCCTCTAACTGCTGAGATGAGAGGATGTGACCCAATATTTTCCTCTTCAGCGGGGGTATGGGAGGCAATTTATTGTGGGTGCTGATAGCACAGCTTTGGGGTCAGACCTCTTTGTGAGTTTTGAATCTCTTTGTGAGTTTTCAGTTATATTGCTCAACTTCTCTAAGCCTCAGTTTCTTTATAAAATGTAGTTAATAATTTCTATGGTATAAGAAACTTACAAAGATTAGAATTAATATTGTGTGTAAAAGGTTAGCACAGTGTGTGGCCTATGCTACGAACCTGATACATGTTGAATGTCACTGTTTTTCACAAGTATAGTGCAGAGTTCTTCAGTCTCCATAGTTGTTTCTTGGGAGATTGCACTTGTTTAAATGATTGTCTCAATCTCGTGTATTTAGGGACAAGGCTTGATCTCACTTTTAGAAATAGTTAATCTCTACATACTTTGGCAGGATAAATATGCATGTCCATTTTACTAATGAATGGAATCAAAACGAAGAGCATTAAATTCTTAGAAGAATTTGTCCTGGAAGGTAATAAACTCATTGTCTCTTAAATCATGAACATTGTGAAAACCTGTTGGAACCTACATACCATTCCCTCAGAGAAATTCTAGACACAAATTTTTAGGCAATTCTGCATTAACTTGCAAAGAAATTCATGGACCACTTGAAAACCACCCATAGCAACAGAGCTTTAGAGAGAGTCCATCAGAGACTAATGAGACTACATCATTCTTAGGTCATTCCCCCCTTGTACAGAGAAAGAAGGCTTTGTGTTTCAGAAACCAGAACACGCACTTAAAATTCCTGTTCTTTTGTGAAATTAACATCATATCTGTTCAACTGGATGGATATTTCTACTCTGTTGGTCACTAGACAAACTGGGTTAGGCCTGGCTTGTTTCCATCATCGTGATGAGTACAGAAGAAAGACTCTAGACTTAAAATTTTAAGAGTGGATTTCTTTTAAAAGCTTCCTGTGGCTAACAGCCTGTGCCTGAGATCATAAATATTGTAAGGCTGTTTCACATTTTCTTCTAGTCCAGGCCCCTCACTACCAACCCAACAGTCCATGTTGGGTTATTTCCCTGTGTCTTCACCTTCAGTTTCAGATCTAAGAGTCTTGTGAAGGGAAGTGGTTCAAGAAAATGATCTGATGTGATTCTTTCATTTTGCAGATCGAGAGGCTCAACTGCTACACATGAGTTAAGTGTCATTAGCCCACATGGTTAGTGATATATTTAGAATTTGAAGCCATGTGTTCCCTGCAAGATTTACCACTCAGAATATTTCTCCTTGAAGTTAGTTTGGATTCTCTGATGTCAGTTTTAGCTCCTGTTTATAGATTTTTGTCCTCTGTCTATCCCTCTCCTATTACAAGTATATTCAGATTCTGATGTAGCTTTTCTGTTGGTGCTGAGATCAATTTCTAATTGAGCACCTAGATTTGATTCTTCCCCTAATCGAACACCTTTCCAACCTTTCCAAGTAAGTAAACTCTGGGTAAGAGCCTTGGAGGCTTGTCTTTCTTAGATGTTGTGGCCATCTCATTGCTGAGATACCCAGAGACTAAACCACATCTCCATAATCTAGAATTTCTAGAGCTATGCTGGACTGTTCTGGGCAAAGTCTTGGAAACTTCATGGCTTCTCTAAGTGTGGCAAAGGCCAAGATATACTGCATTTTTGCTTCTGTGAACTTTGTCTACTGACCAGAACATGAGGGGATTGTTCTGTCTTCTCACTAGAGAATATGCACCTGCCTCTAGCATAAACTCCTTATTAGATAGACTAATATTAATTTATAAGATTTGCTATCAATATTGGTACCAGAGAAATGGAGTTATTGCTGTGACTGTACTTGACCAAAGGTTTAAAAGTCTTTGGAACTGGCTTATGGGAGGTATTTAGAAAGGTTTGAGAAGTGGGCTAGAGAAGCCCTATAATGATATAAATAGGGCTTGATGAGGGATTCTGATCAAAACTCAGAAGACCAGAATGTTGATAGGAATGTGGATAGTAAAGGCCAGGCTCAGGAGATTTCAGTTGGTGGATGGCAGTTAGTTAAGGGGCTATGTATGTTACTCTCTGGAATAATATTTGTCTACATTTTGCCCATGTCCTGAGACTTTACAGGAGACTGAGATTTTACAGGTGTCCCTGATTAAGGACAGTGGATTAATTCATTTGACAAAAGAAATGTCAAGGCAGTCCAACATTCAGGCTGTGAATTGAGTACTGCTGCCTGCTTTTAACCATATTTATAGTGAATACTGGGAACAAAATGCAGAACAACCCAGAAGGAATCATATGTAAAGTTGTATCTAAAGAATGTGTGGCTGCTAAAGAGATTAACACCATTAAAAAGAAAGCAAGTATTTTGTACAGAGACAAGAAGAAAGCTGTGTTGAGGGCATCTCAGGAATCAGCAAGATTCCAGCCATAGTAGGCTTACAGGTGAAAAGTGTCAACCTTTCATTTGAGAAAAGAGTCCTTGGGATCCCTGCTCAAGGAAGGTCTCCTAAGGAATTAGTATCTTGGAATTTATTTCATGATGCCCAGCCATCCAGGCACTCAGAGGCCCCTGCAGTCCAAACAGGCCTGGCTACTGCTTCTACTGATGGCAGACCTTGGCATTATCCATGTGATGCTATCCATTTACTAGCATGCAGAACACAAGAGTTATGGAGTCAGGGAGGCTTCCACTCAGATTTCAAGGGAAGACCTGAAAGGCCAGGCAAGGAGTCCTTGAGAGGACAGTGTGTGAAGCGGTGGGAATGAAGCCAAAGGTATAGCAAAGAGTCTAGGAAATCAGAAATTCTAGGAATGTAGCCTGTCAGTTGAGGTAAACTGTAGACCACGAGAATAAGAATCAGCTAAGGAGAGAGGTCTTGTGGCCTGTAAAGGTCAAAATCATAGGTGTGGGATCACCTAGGCCCTTTGAAACACATATTTTACCACCAGATACTGGGCATGGAACTCCAGTACTTACTGTCCTGCTGGTTTTTAGTCTTGCTTTGGTCCAATTCTTTTCTATCCCCCTGTTCCTCCCTTTTGGAATGGGAGCATTTAACCCATGCCACCATACCTGTGGGATTACATAGTTTATTTTTTATTTTTACCGAGGTTCACAGCCAAGAGTTTGCCTTGAGTCTCAGAAGAGACTTGGACTTTTAGAAAATGCTGGCACTGCTGAGACTTTTAGGAAGGGATTATTACATTTCCAGATGTTCACAGAATAGTTGTATCATGCTAGATGGACATATAAACTTGCTGTTGTTTTTATTTGGGGATTAAGAATGGTATGGGGATACATGTTTGGGTGTGAAGTTGACAAGGGCTAGACTGTGACCCTTCATCCTGATATGGATCAATAAACACCTAGATTAGTAGAGCATGCTCCTGGGTGGGTCTAGGTGGGGGTCATGGAGGTACATGTCTTGGGTACTATATATGGTTTTTCACCCACTCCTTTCCAGCATTCTTCCCATGCGCTGTTATCCAGTCTGCAGAACCAAGTAGCTCTGCTCCACCAGGTCCTTCTGCCGTGATGTCTGCCTTGGAGCCAGCCAGTCATGCACTAATACCATGAGCAAATGAAACCTTCCCTCTTTTAAGTGTCAGGTATTGTGTCCAGAAACAGAAAAGCCAACTAATATACCATATAGCATAAGAAGGCAGGAATAAAGACATAAAGCTGTGAATGTACAATATGCAATAATTAGATTTTCCCTTCTTTGTTAAGCATGGAATTACTGGGTAACTATTATCAGGGGAAAAAAATGTTGTTAAGTCCTTTTTTAACATCATGCATGAAAATAAATTCTGGGAAGATTTAGAATTTATATATGTAAAACAACCATATATAAAAATATATAAAAATAAAAAAAATAAATAAATATTAATCTAACTTGGGGTTACAAAGTTTTTTTCTGAGCATAAAAACAAAGGCACCTTAAAGAAACAGATTACCAAACATATGCAAACACATATTAGCTTCATTACACTAAAATTACTTATAAACAAAATTAAAAGGCAAATGTCAAACTGATAAAGTATTAATAGCTTCTCTGAATCATAAAAGTCAATCAAATAAAATAAAAGCTGTAAAGAGGCAATCACAGAAGACAAATGGCCAAAGGATATAAGATATTGAGCTTCATTACTAATACAATAAAATCATATTAAAACGAGATACCATTTTCACCCTTGAAAACAGCAAATGCTTAAAAAGATAATAACTCTGGCAATGGTTTTGGAAACTGGCACTTTCACATACACACTCCTACTGAGAATATAAAGTGATATAGACTTTCAAGGCAGCAACTTGTCAATATGTATCAAAATCATCAAAACATGACTATTCTTTGGCCCAGAAATTCCAATTCAGAGTGTTTATCCTGAAAAAATTATCAGAGATGATAACCAGTATTTATGGACAAGAGTGTTTATCTAAGGATGATTAGATTTTTTAATAAAATGTACAGAGGAATACTATGAAAAGACAAAAACCTGTCTTTAAGTCTCATGCCCCCCGATATACTTGTATCAGCTCTAGGATTAGGCTTATATAGTCTGAAAAAATGATACTTTATAAACTTGCTGCTCTTAACACCATCTATAGGAAATTACTACGACAACATTTTGCCTGATGGGAAGAAGGTCTTGCAGCTGAGAAGGAGAGAAGGGAAAGACTGAGTTTTTAAAGGTCAAAGACCATTGACTTAAACATCAGAAAGTGCTTTTAGCATTATAAGTTGAATTTTAAGCGATTAAAAGCAATGTGCATATTAAGCGCTCCATTTTCTAAGATACGTGTGTATAAATCTACATCACGATGTTAGCAGTGGCATCGAAGTGGCAGGAAGAGAACTTATCTTCATTTTTAAGTTTTCCAGAATTTCTCCTGTAACCACATATTCAGGAAACAACACGCACTACTACAAAGGAGAAGCAGCCTCTGCCGAGGTGATTGGGGGCCTTACTTTGCTTCCAGGGCCAGAGCGAAAATGCCGGCAGCCAGCGGCGCAGACGCTGAGGTGCCCGTGTGGGTCTCGGTGCAGTCATTGTGCAGGTCCGCACTCGTCTGGATGGCATCGGGGAGAGAAAGATGGGAACAGGCGAGGAGTGAGACGGGTAGCCTCACCGAGGTCTGCATCTGCTACGACCGGGACACTCGGCTGATTGCATCCCCTACCTCCTCCCTAAACCGCAAGCGGATGTTTGCCATCTGCTGATATTTTAGCTCACTTTCCTCTGTATGCAACTTGTCTATATTCTGGCACCAAGATGCCTTTTCTGGGGATGAAGTACTCCCACTATGAATATTTTCTCTTCTGAGATTCCCAAACTAACTGCTGTCTATAAAAGAGAAACTGTTTCCAAATCACTGTGAATCATGCTGGCTCATTAATCATCAGGTCCATTGTGTCTGATCCAGCATATTTAGAAATTCTGCCTCACACGAAATTCCCTTTGGCCTTCCGTTTGACATTCGGCTGTCTCTTCAGCACCATGCAAAGCCATCCTGATCTTACTCACTTGAACTACTTGCACAAAATTTGCTCAGTGTATACTTTGCGTTCTCTATTGTCTAGATTTGATGCCCATGAGTTAGTGCCTACAGTTGCACTTTGATGAAAATGATGGGTTTTTTCAACTGAAAAGGGTGCCGGACTTAGTTTGGGGTCTAAATTCTAGAACAGCTACTCTTCAGATGTGTCCCATGTGCAGCCCATGGATTTAGATGCCCTGACTCATATTCTCTGAGGCTCATGTGAGATCATGCCTGTGAAAGTATTTTTACACAATATTATCACGCGGAAGAAATTGTGCAGGCTAACTTTAGAGTAATGAAGAGGTTACTAAGATGATGGGAAGAAACCCAGCTGACTTCCAATCAGCCTGCCTGAAGGACCTCGGTTGGGCCGAAGGATTACTAACAAGACGCCAACCCAGGATCCAGCACTCGTTTCCAGCTAGAGATTTCAATGTGTGGGAGGGAGGTGTAAAAAAAATAATTTGTTCTATTATCACCTCCTTTGGCTTCCCACTTGGAGTTGCTGGATTTCATAAGTTTTGGTGGCTGTGCTCCCCAGAGTGCTGCGGAAGCAAGGTTGCCCTTTTTACCTGTTGACGCAAACAACCCCCGGAGATGACTGTGCTGAGGGAGAGGTTTGTGTAAGGAAAAAGCTGTGTTTCTGTAACTTTCTCAAATAGAAACCCACCAGCTGTCTCTTTCTCCCAGGCCTGGTTTACCTAAGGAGGGAGCTTTACAAAGATGGATGGAAAGTTCTCTGACTGCTTGTGTGCAGAGCAGCCCAGAAGAGGGGCTGTCTATAAAATGGTGATTTTAAAGTCCCTAACAGGCCATTTTCAAAAGGCAGCTGTGGACGCCCAGGGGAGTGGCGATAGTCAAGGGCTCTGATTCCAAGTGGGAAAGACGTCTGGTATGCCCCTTTCAAAGGCTATAGAGGATGCCTGCCATAAACAGCCCCTGGGTAGACTGTCAGGGTCTATTACTCCAGTGATGGAAGATCGGGTGTAGGAGAGAAGCCAGCACTATGTGAAAACCACACAGCTTACTGCCTGAACTACACTGTAGAATCTGGCGAGTTACAGAATAGTGATCATGCCTGAAAGGCATGAATGCTGATAATTTTGTTGAGATGCCATTAATGAGAATTGTGCACATATTCCAAGGTAATTGTCATGGGGTTCACCCACAGTCTAATTGGATCATGACCTATTTCACTGGGATTAAGTTCTATATACTTTAGTTGGTTGATTCTTTCTGTATCCAGCATTAAATTCAAAGCTTTATATTTTTTAATTAAAAATGCCTCTCTTTGTTCTTAAGCCTCAGAATGGCCCTTCCTCACTGTGCCCTTGAAGGGAAATCCAATAATTGCCCTTGACAGTCTGACTCAGGGAAGTGCGGGCATAGGCAAGCGTAGGCCGGAGGAGCATTCTGAGGGTACAGCCTTATCCTGATGCTGAGGAGTTCACCTCAGGGGAAAGTGAGGCTGTTATTTTCCTGCAGGTTGTCTGTTCTTAGGAGACACTGCTGGCGTAGACTCTGTATTTTTATCATTTGCTAAAGGGCAAGTCAGACTGTACCCCTGCTATTAAAGTATCAGCAAGTACAAGGGTGAGAAAGCCTACAACCCTGAAATCTCCTTTTAGACTGTTTCCAGGGAGGCAGCAGACAAGCAGAAAAGACATTTGGAGTCTCGGCTGTGTGCAATGACAGGTTTGGTGGCTTCTCAGAGCTGAGTTTGAGAATGACAGAGAGGGAAGATCGTCACGGCAGAAGCATCATTGTGCCTCCCGGTCTACGCCAGCTTTTCAAGTGAGTAAGCACAAGTCTCCCCGACGGAGACATCAAGCTGAAGCAAATCAGTTTCACAAAAGGTCAGCCAGGAGGGTCATTCTGAATGCAAGCAATGCTCTCCCAGCCAGGCAGAGAGAGTTAGACAAAGGCAACGTACGATTCGCTGGTCGGTGTAATCCCCGCTGCTGTAAGCGGTGGCCAGTGTGGAGGAGCACTTCTCTGCATACCAGGGTGACAGGCCTTGCTGGGAGGCGCTGCTGATGGAGATGGTGTAGATGCTGTCGGTGTAGCCATCACAGTCACAATTATCTCCCTGACGGCCGCCGTTCCCGGAAGCCCAGACGAAGATGGAGCCCTTCCCTTGTCTCCCCTACAGGAAAAGCCAGAATGAATAACATCTACCATCATCTGTTAGGGGCCTGTTAAACCTCAATAAAATCCCCAACAAACACACGTGTGAAGTTCTCAGAAACTGTTACTTGGGGTCTGTCTTCAGCTCCGGGTCCCACATTCTCGACACTGGGACTCTTGGAAGACTGTGTGTTTCAAGCCTCTAAACTGTGGCCCTGCCAGCCTCCCATCATCTGAGCTCTCTGGGGTGGGCCTGAGGAAGCAGTTTTCCCTCTTTCTTTTCTTTATTATGCAGATTCATAATCTTGCCTGTAGCACTTACTTATAATTTTTTTCACTCTTCTCTTGCCTTATATCACTACCCTTGAATCTTTGAACTTCCTCTTTCTTCCTGCTTGAATCTTCCGGCTGGCTGATAGAATGACAAAATCAGGCATTATTCAGAGCTGCCCTGCAGCTGCATTAAAAGGGGCTCTTCAATTGAATGGAACTCGTCAAGGCCACCCTTTCTATGATTTTTCAATTTGTGCTCTCCAGAATTTCTACTTTTATCTCATCCTGTGGAGTGCAAGGCCTTGGAGTCTGTGCAAAGATGCAATAAACTCTAGTAACCGAGCAACAACCAAGGCACGAGTACTCCCCGTGCATGTGCAGAAAGGGGGACAGCACATTTCTCTTACATGAGAAACCCAAAATATGAATAAATTAAGGAGCAAAATAAAAGATAGATAATAGGACACAGGAAGAGAGATCGCTCAAAAATGAGAAGACCAAGTAAAAAGAATGTAAAAACAATTAAGATGTGTTATGTCCATGTACCAATTCCCTGTGATGAATGGGAACCCTAACCCTAATCATTATAAATTGCAAACTTATATTGATAAAGATAAAAAAGAATGCATTTCCAGAGCAACTGGAAGAAGTCTGGGCAGTAGTTTACCTAGTATAGAAGCTCCAAAGCAGGTGGAAAATGAGAAAGGAGGAAGAAACATGCAGAAATATTTTAAGCTAAATATCCTAAAAGTAGTGAATCTCTCTTCAATGCCAGACTCAAACAGAAAAACTTTCTTAACCCTGGACTTCCATCCCTCTGAAGAATGATCTGATTCCCTGAGTGCATTTCAAATTTCTGAAGGGCTTTGTCAAGTAACTTGCCATCATTTCTTTCCACATAACATAAGCATCCTCCCTTCACTCCTGTCCTAATGGTTGGGTTCCATCCCATGTGAGTCCATGTCAAGCATCTCACCTGTTTGACACCATATTCAAAAGCCTTCTGGGCTAGTCTTCCAGGCCCCTCCACAGTCTTCCCATCATCGTTAGGGCCCCAACTTGCACTGTAAATATCCACGTGTCCAGGGTTGAATCCAATGGAACTGGCCTCAATAGCATCCGTCACTATGCCATCTAACATCCTTATGCCTGGGCAGCAAAACAGGGAGACAGACAGGCAGAAAGGTTGACGTCAGTGTGTACATAAAGAAAAGTAAGCACTCTTAATACATTTTTAAAGGACTTCAAGGGTCAAAAAGAGAGTAACACTGGATGCCCCCAATGTCTATGACGTATAATCAGTGCCCCTATAAAACTTCTTATCTGCCCTTTAGAGATAATACTATGCACTGTGGCAGCAGTTATTTTAATTTTTTTGTCCCATTCAAGGCTCAGTTTCCAGTAATATCCCCAAGGTTGAAAGGGAGTAGCATCCTTAGACAAGAGGAAGTAGCCATGTTGCTGTCAGTTAGAATGTGTTCCTTCCCTCCACTGCCCCAACAAAATGACAGAATAGCTTTCAGAAATACTCATCCAGGTTGGGGATTTAGCTCAGTGGTAGAGTGCTTGCCTAGCAAGCACAAGGAGGCAAGCACAAAGCCCTGAGTTTGATCCCCAGCACTGCCCCCAACCAAGCACTATCCATCCAACAGCCCTGCCTCAATGTACCTGTTCATGATTGTACCACGATCAGCTGTAGCCTGGTCTGGGCCATAAAAGGACCCACAGGGGAAACTGTGCCACTTGAAAAGATCTATCCCCAATAGGAAACTAACAAACAGGAAAGGAACCCTTGTTTCTAAGCACTGATTAAAAATAACCCAGGGGCCATTCTTTTATGTGTTGGCTAAGAAACATTTTCAAGGAACATGTTTCCTTTCCTTCTAAATCATCTCAGGATGAAATTATTGCTGTGGACTTCACTCCTTGAGGGGGAATCATTTTTCATCAGGAAAAGGCAGATGCAGCAGTCCTTTGTGCTTTCCAGGCGGCTGTCACCCAGCATCAGACTCATGAGTTCAAGAGCCAAGAAAGGCAAAGCAATTTGGACAGTACAGACAGCTACCTGGTTATTCCTGCCTTCAGGCTGAAAATGCAATAGAGTGTGCACAGCCTTAGATTTTCACACTATTATTTACTATGGAGAAAAGACAAAAGAATGTGCAATTGACATGATCAGTAAGAGACATAACTGTTAAAAAAGAAAGAGTGGCTTAAGAATGTGTTTGGAAGGGGAGGATGTCCTAGCTCTACTTTTTAATAGCTGTTGTGATCTTAAGCAAGACATTAAAAAAACAAAAACAAACAAAAACAAACCTCTCTGTGCCTCAGTTTCTTCAACTGGATGATTATCAGTTCATGTGGCACTGAGGATATTTTACATGCAGTCAGTTACTATTATGCATATGAACTTGTCTACCACTTGAGGTAGGTGCTGTGGTTCTCTACATATCACAGGTGGAGAAACAGGTCAGAGAGACACAGTTTGAAAGTGGGAGCCTGGATTTGAACCCTAAAAAACTGGCACTAGAATATATCCTGTTAACTGCAGGTTACACTGCCAATATTGCATTATAGGGTGAGTGACATACAGTCTGTACTATGAATGAAAATTATGTTCAGACTGAGGTTAGAACATCAAAGAGTAGAATAATGAAAAACATAAGTGGCTTGGAGTCAATGGTCTTGTGTTTCGGGTCTACACTGCCATGAACTAGTGTTTGTTACCTTAAGAAACTTGCTTGTGATTCTTCCTCCAAACTGAAAATCAGATGATTCTATCATAAACTTTAGCGGTTGATTGAGTTCATTAAGACTTAAAAAATGAACTCTTTTCCTAGTTGTTTACATAATTTGTGCTTCTGCCTTCACTTTCTTTAAATTACCACAGCACTTTGAACATGATGACATCAAAGGAATAAAGAATGATACCTAAACTGAGCATGGTGGTGCCTGCCTATAATCCCAACACTCTGGGAGGCTGAAATAGAAGGAGCTCAAGTTTGGGTCTATCCTGGGAAATTTAGCAAGGCTGTCTCAGAGTAAAACATAAAAAAGGGAAGGGTGTAGCTTAGTGCAAAGGTGCTGGGTTCAATCCATGTTGCCACGCACACACAAGTACTGAAACCCTAAGCATTTCCCACATCAGTGAGAGGTGAATTATATATGTATGTGTACATACAAACATATACACATAACAGAATGTGTATTTATTTGGTTACAAATTCAAAGTACATTCATGTAGAATGTAAAGAGGTTTTGCTGTAATTGATATGTTCCACAAATAATCTTTTTGTGGTAATATTTTCTCAAAACCAAACTAAACTCAAAGTTTATTATATAACCATGAGAGTCTGAAGTAGAAAAGTGTAAAGAGGGGAAACAATTTGTGTCTTTCTATTGGTCCCTGGAGAGCCGCCCTCCACCCTTTTCCGTCTGGGTGTGGCTGTGCCACTGGGCTCCCTCGCCTCCCGCTGCACCTGAAGATATCAGCAGGAGGGTGGGATGGACAGAGAGTGAGGCCCTATCCCCTGGGCCCTCCTGCCTGGAAGGAGATCTGTTGTGTGCAGGGCCACAGCTCTGACCCAGTGGCTCTCCGTGGCCACAGCTTTCTCTCTCTACTCACCTCCCCTTCCTCTGCTCCTTTAGTAGTAAGGTGGTAATATCTGCCAAGTTTTAGTAGTCCCTATTGGTTTTCTCTAACTCTGGTCATTTTTTTTTTATTAAAATGTCCTTGATTACCTTGTGAGAACTTTTCTTAAAGCTATTTTTTGCTAACAAGTGAAGAACTACAGAATTGAGAATCAGGGGAAGTCTGCCTAAATTTTCCTCCTCCTTCTGTTCCCCTAGCAAGCATTCAATAACAATCCCTCCTACATCAGAACATAGAGAAGATTAGATTTTGCTCAAATGCTGATCCATTGATTGGCTCACAAATCACACTGAAGTCCTACAGCAAATTCTGCATAGAACTACAGTAATTTCTCCCTCAGGTTATTGAAAAGTCCCCTCCCCCACTTACATGGGTGACGCAAGCCTCAAATTAAAGCACCAAGCTACAGGAACAACGGCCTGCTTTACCTCCGACTTTGGAATTGTATGCCACTCCGACCCCACACTTGTGATTATTTGCTTGCATGGCAATTTCTCCTGCACATCTGGTCCCATGTCTGTGGATTAAAAAGCATGAATTAGGAAACACAAATAAGGACCAACATTTATTTTGCATATGAACCTATGGCGTACGATATATTACCTTTTGTTGGCTTCATTACAGGCTTTCTTAGTACTAAATGAATTCTATTTGCTGATGAAGGACACAGGTAACTACAGTAAAGCACGCAAGTTGAAATTCTGGCGTCTACCATTCACTAGTAGTGTGGCCTTGGGTCAGCTCCTTATCATCTGCGGGTTGTTATGAAGGTCATGTGAGACGGCTGTGTAGGGCCTTAAAACTGTGGCTGGCATGTATTAGGAACCTGGCAGGTGTCAGCTCTTGATACCATCGTGAGAACTCTGACATTGAGGAAATATATCACAGATGTGGCTTCTCCTTCTTTCTTTTTTGGTAAAGTGTTCCGTTGCTTTCCTTCCTGACGCCTTGCATCAGGTTATCTGGTATCAGCCCTACAGGGAGTGACAGAAGAGAGCCCTTTCGCAAGCCTTCCTTCTCTCCCTTAACTAGACATGACGTCAAGATGTCTGAGGATTCTCTGGTACCAAGAGGAGTTCGAAATTTTCTCAAGACAGCACAGACTGATTGAAAAACAGGGTGCTCCCACAACTCTAACTGAGGCCAGAAGCCTGAATAAGATTAGCCTGAATAAGTTTTGCAGTCAAGCAAAGAGGGCAGTTGGTACTTCAGAGTGTTTAGTGGGGGGAAGATTCTTTGGTAAAACATACTAAATTCGATCAGTAAAACATCAGTTATGAGATTCTGGGCATAGTAGTCTTTTCCCACCATCAGTTTAAATCAGGACGTCCAATGTCAAGAGCATGTGAATGCGAACCCATTTCATGGATTTATCCCATTGTGGAAATGCTGGGAATAGTGCAAAGGTTACTGGCAGTCTGGTTGAGCCACTGACTAGATATACTGACGCAGAGTCGAGAAAGGGTGACAGCACCAAATCGAATTTCTGCAAAAGGTCAACAGTGAACCTAACCATTGAATTTGAGTCTTTCTCGTCCGATTCTCTTTGAGATCAGAATCATGGAAAGAATTAAGTTTGTGAATCGAGGTGCCACTGTGCTACACTGGCCATCTATGAACTAAACCTAGCATAGAATATAAAATGCCTAAATTGACCAAGCCATCTAGAAGTATTGTATGTTTTATTCTGAAATTTCAAAGATGATTTCTTGGTCTCCTTCCTCTTCATGCTATTCCTGATCCTTCATGTCAACAGTGGGTAGGGATTCTAAGTCAGACCGATACAATTTTCTTTAATCCAGGTTTTCCCTGATGTGGCAGACATGTGCTGTTTTTTTTGGCTAGCATTTTCCCCTTTGAGAAAGCCACCTTGTCTGACTCCTTGGGATCCTCTCCGTGATGGGCCCTCCTGAGATGGTTTTCAAGGGCTGAGTATGACTCTGGGGTTGAAAACTGTATTCTTTCTTGGGACTCGTAAGTTCCAGGTAAACCATATGGGTCTTGCTGCCAATAAGCTTCTATGGAGAATGAAGTTAAGTGTAGGTGAGCAGCGCTAGAAAATGGGAACAGTGGTTGGTGTTGAGGGGAGACACGATTTGGACCTGGATTTTGCAATGTTGGGTGAAAAAGATGCTTATATCTCTATTTCACTTACTCTTCCAATTAACATTCTTTCATTTGCAACTGAAGCTGTCTTGACCACTGACAAATATGTGCACATCTGCACACAGAGAAGGTACCTCATGCTTTCTTTGTAGATGAGCTCTTTGCCTTTATAGTAGAATTTCAGTTGTCATCCTCTGAGAAATGTGCTCCCAAAAGTCACCACTCTCTACTTTTCCATTTATACATGATGAGAGACAGGAAAAGAAACGATCCAGTGAAGGTTCCTAGCCTGAGCCAACAGACTCAAGCTATTGATCAACATCACTAACACTGTGCCCTTATCCAAAAACTATACAACACGACACCATCCATTGCTTATCTTTATGTGCTGTGTACGGATTTAAACAGTGAAGGAAGCAGTAGGATCATGATACAAGCATGGCTGGAAATTTTCCCTCCTCTTATCCTCACCTCCCACCTCTACACTCTGAGAAAAGGAGAGGACCTTATCAAGTATGTCTATGTCATTCTATACAGACCTGCAGTTCTTTTTCTTTCCTAAGTTGGGCAGAGAGATAAGAGGACACTCTAGGAACTTAGAACAATGGTAGAAAACTGGCATTTACACAAATTTTTTTTAAGAAAAACTATTCCACAAAATAGTTTAAATAGTTAATTATTGTGGTTAAAATATCCTTATTACATGTGTTATTTAAATAGAAAAATAATCTGTAATTGGTGTTGAAATACTGAATACAGATTTATACCAGCGTAATAGTAAGAGTTACCTGTATTTTTGGGATTTCATTGTTTAGTGATTCCTCTTTTGATTTGCAGAGGAACATTCAAATGTGGCTTCTATTAGTCTCATTTACCTGGCGATAAAGAACTGAAGCAATAAAGATAGTTTGAAGAGATAATGCCCTTAGAATTGGGAGATAATCAGCCTCTTCAGTTGCTATCAAGGCTAACAAAACGGGGCCATTCATTTTCCAAATCTAAGGAATTTGTGTCTGACAACATGCTAGAAGGGTAACTCTATTTTTATTACGTCTTCTGATAAATGATCATCGGGTTGACTCTGATGGTTGATTGACAGTCAAGAGGACTGTAAGAGTTGCTCATTGTGTTACTTTTGAATAACAGATTGAGTCGGCTCAGAAAACTGATGTATCGCCACTTATGTTCCTGTCCGATGGTGATATTCTTGTCACACTGACTTCTCACTGTGGTACGGTCTTCCTCGGGTGCTAAGTGAGAAACCTTGCCCATCATCGCTGTCACAGTCATCTTCCTCCTCTTCCTCCTCATCACATGATTTCAACAAACACTTAAGATTTTTTATGTACCAGGCAGCATCCAAGTGAGTTATATACATAAACCTGTGTAAAATCCCCATAATAACACAATTAAGTAGATATTCCTTTTCAAAAGATGTTAAAACCTGAGCAGGAAGAAGCTAAATTTTTGTTTCAGGTCACCAAACTATTAAGTGGAAGACCGAAGATTTTTATCTCTGTCTGGTTTGAGTCTCTTGTGCCACACTACCTTATGCCATGTGGGAAGTCTGTGGCCCGCATGCCACAGTGGGCTGTTGAAAGCTCTACAGTGTTTGCCATCACTGCCCTGTGCCATGTGGGAAGTCCACAGCAGGCAAAACCCTGAAAGCACAGAATTATCAGGCACGAAATAATTAACATTATGCGGGGCCTTTGGAGCTCCCTGAATTGAGGAAAATGTAGCAATTATGAACGCTGTGCTCCCTTTTGGGGAGTGGGGAGATCTGCTATCCTTTGGCACTGGACTCTCCCCGCTAAAGCACAGGTGTTAAAGCCATGATCTCCAGCTTGGTGCTGCTGGAAAGTGGTGGAATTTTTATGTGGTGGGGTCCATGGGAAGTTTCAGGTGCTTGGAGTGGGTGTCTTTGAAGGAGCTGTGGAAGGGGAAGTCTCTTCCTCACTTTGCTTCTTGCCATCATGAAGTGCACTCCCACCCATGACATGCTACCTCTTCAAGGTGCAACAGCAACAAGTAGACTCGCCTTGGACTAAAACCTCCAAAATTGAGAGCCAAAATAAACCTTTCCTGTTTTAAAGTTTTGGGTTATCTCAGGTATTTGTTACAGTAATGTGAAGCTGCCTAACGCAAGGTCTGAGCCTCCTTCTCATGACCAGAGAATGTCCAGCCTCCACAGAGTATCACTATACTGATCATTCAACTTCTATGTGGCCACTGCACAAGTTATCACCCCCAGTGGACCCTAGGGCGAGACCTGGGATGTGCCCAGGAAGGAGCTGCCTGCCTGGGAAAGAGGCCGATGCTTCCAGCTTCTTCCACTGTACCTCATGGCTGCAAGAGATTTCCCTCTTAGTTTTAATAAGGGGGGGGGGAACAAAAGTTGTTGTTTTCAGACCATTCTAAGAAGGGCTTCCCTATCTTCAAGTACTTACACCCCATTTCCTCAGGAAGCTCCTTTCAGAAATGTAAAGAGTAAGTGCCTTATCACTCCTTTTAGAGAACAAGAAGCAAACCAACAAAGTACACAGAGAGAAGCAAGTGATTTACTCAATATCACCCTCTGTACTGGTAATTGGCAAAGCTACAACTACCAGCCAGGCTGACATCACAAGGCTGTGCTCCAAAAAAGCAGATATTCTTGCTGGTCATGTACTATTCTGACCCAGAAACATAGCTCAAAGTTTGTCCCTGTTTTCACCTGATGCACTCTCACTTCGCTCCAAGGGCAACCCGCCAGCATTTCCTACTGTATTGTTACTGAATGTTCTAACCTCTAAAGAGTGTTTGTAGTTAGCGTCTTTACTCAAACTCTTGAAGGTATAAATGGGAGTGAAAGAACTGGTATTTTTGAAACTTCCATAGTCCTCCCCTTCTCCTTTAGGGAAAAAATACACATGCCGAAGTTGGGGTCAAGTTCGTGTGCTCCAGCCTCCCTTCCTAGGTTGTGCTGGCCTTCTGGAGAGGGACTATCCAAAGAGAGGAGTAATGTTAGGTCATTATGATGGTACCAGGCTCATGGGAGGAGAGGCATAGAGCTATGTGACTGAACTAAGTTGGTTAGCAGTCCAAGAGACAGCTGCCTGGAGAGAAAAGGGAATTGCTTCATGCTTCATGCACTATCTACCAAGAGCTTTTTAGGTGCTTTGCTCTTTCCATCTCCATTTATGGAAAAAAGCCCTGGTTTTGACCTTGGATTTGATCTGTTTTGGTACCATTTCTTCTGGATGGAGAAAATGAACAGGAAATTTGAATGTCTCCTTGAAGTTTGTGATAGATGCCAGTATGAACAAGGAGGAGTTCCTGCATGGGGATGGACACTTTGAGGCCATGTGCCTAGAGCATGAAGTTTCTTTGGAGCTAGAAGAGAAGGCTGAGTCTCTAGCTTCTGGGTCTCTCTGTGGCCTTTTTCCTTGAAAGACCTGGATCTTGCTTTCTGTTATCACCCATGATTGCACTAGGAAGACGTTGATCTAAGAATTAGATGTTGACCACTTTCTCTTCCCTTAGCCTCACACCTAGCACAAACTGGAGCACACAAAGATGTATTTTAAAGCTCTGGAGGCTGTGTTGGACCTGGAAGCCATGCCTCAGCTGCATTTCTTTTGTCTCATATCTGGTCATGTCCTTTTTGGGGAACTGGTGAATGTCGTTGTGAGCACTGTTGAAAGTTGTGCGATTTGTCCACATGTATTTATTTGTATATATTTCTTTTCATGACATTAAGCATGTTGCTTCTAACACAAGATTCATGGAGGAATTGGTGGCAGGGACTCAAAATTTATACTCTTTATGACCCAAATATTCTTTCAAAAGCTCTAAGTAGGCAGAAACACTTGAAAGGAGAATTTCATAGTAGAAGAAGGAGAATTTCGTAATAGAAGAAGTTTAATTTTCAGAATATGAGACTACAGACAAAAGAGAATATAGAAACAAAAACTTTTGTTTCTGTTTTAAAGGCAACAAAACATTGTGGTATGGTGATACACATCAACATTTTCTGAGAGCTGAAATGTGGACCAAATTTATAGTGTAATTCTCTCAAATAAGGTAAAAACATTTTAAAGTACTTTATGCCTACACAATGCACATTACTCACTTGTTCTCGTTTGTGGGATCGTATCGGGGAAACGGATCATGATCATTATCGTTGAAATCATAGCTAGCCTCTGGATCCTAAAGAAACAACAAAAATAACACTGTAGCACCGTAGAAAGCAGCACCCTCACCACTTTCTACTACCACCTCTTCCCATTCTGGGAGACAGCCAGAAGTCTGCATTTTTGAGTTCCCAGCTGGCCACTGAATATTTATTGTACCCCAAAAGCAGGCAACAGAGACAAGCACAGCAAAGTAAACCAGCAAAACATCAGAGTTTCCCGGTTCAACCACCTCCTTTTTCAATAAGATTAAGTGAGGCTTGGAAAAGTTGAGTGAATTAGTGAAAAGCGTAGAGCTAATTATTGACACTTTGACTCTTATCTCTCTTATGACTCTATGTGCAAAGAAATAGCTGTAGGGTGGGGATCTATATGTACACTAAGAAAGATGTAATTTAATTAAAGAGAATGTACTTGAAATTAATGCCAATCTCCCAGATCCTGCCCATTTTCTGAACAAATTGCTGCACTCAAAATATCTCCCACATAGTAGTTCTATCACCACTACTGCCACTTCTTACACTTATCCATATCTTTCCATACTGCTACTTCTTACAATTTTCCATGTTTCCTGTACTAGTCTTTTCCCATCTTTCTTTTCCTTCAAGTTTCCTTTACTTTTCAGCTTTGAGTTATGGCTGAGGAATGTTGTACGGGTAAAAAGGATGAGGGAAAGATAAGGGAAAATCTTACTGATGAAATGCTTGGGACCCTGAACGAAAGACCTAAGATACATCATGGAGCTCATGTTACATTGTGAACGTCATAAACAATTAAACTCAGTTTTCAATTATTTATTTTCCCATTTCTAGTAAATTTTTCCTTTCTCAGCTTGGCATTTTTCCATCGTGTGGAATCCACTTTGAATTTGCACGGAAGGAATCACGTTCACATAATTTCACAATGTCGGGGACACTGACTCATGAAAGAGGTGAAAAGAAGACTGTGAAAATGACCTCAGACATCAGGTTTGATTTGATTGTTTTATTGCCCTGAACACTGAGTGTTTCACAGTCCAAGTGGCTTTTAATAATTTAATTCATGGGGGCAACCACTCCCTCCCCTTCCCCAGCACACGTGGGCTTGTGTAACCCTTAACCTCATCCAATTCTTCCAGTGCTCATTGGTACAGAACAAGTTCCTGTGGGCACGTATGCAAGGAGGGTAAAGAAAGGGACAAAGCATTGGCTGCTGTTGAGGCAGCATCCCCTTTAAAGTGATGGAAAGCTCTGTACGTCTGCAGAGAAAGCTCCAAGCCAGCCCAGACTCACGTAATTGGCGTAAATGTCTGTGTGGTTCCACTCCAAGCCGTCGTCCAGGACAGTGATAACAACTCCTTTGCCTGTGATGCCTTTTTGCCAGACAGGCATCACATGAAGGTCCAGTTTGGGCAAAGCCGCAGTCACCCTGGTGTCTTGCTGGTGAAGAAAGACAAACAAGCATCGATAAAATCGTGATTGGCTTGCTTCATAGTGGGAAGTGAAGCTCCGACCTATCCCATTTCTTTTTCCCTGGGTCCCTCTACTACGTAGAAGAAGGCAACAGGGTGAACGGAAAAGCAAAGTTGAGGGAAGGGCGAAATGAATCAGAGTCCTGCTCTTCTCCCAATTGCCCCAGTGGACGATCACTTGAAAGGATGAGTCATTCTAGGCCTTTTCTCTCTGAACTACGTGGATTAAAAGAAGTTTGTCTCTAAGTTTCTTTCATTTGTGATAACAAGCTCAAGCTTTTCATCTACTGAAGCTTTATTTGATGGTCCGTGTTTCCATCTCCCCCAAAGTCCTCGGCCTCCGTTGCTACATTTTCTGACGCATAGTCCTTTACGGTTGTTTTATAACTAGAAGAAAAATCAGAACCTGGAATGCTGAGGAGACTATGGTCTCACCAAAAATTTCATTTCTTAAAGTTTACTGTTTTATTATCCAGTGAATACAGACAAAGAGCTATATAGGATGAGGAAAGTGGACATAGCTGTCCTGCCCTCTAGGCATGAGCCACCCTCTGGGAAACCACTTTGTGTTTCAATGTTCTGGAAGCTTCCCAATCTGCCCTTTTGGGGTTTTATGGCAGTTCATCGCACAGGCTTAGTGGCTGCGGTCAGGAACTCCAGAAAGGCGTGTCGGTTCAGCTTCGTCTTGGAGGAATGGCAATCTAACTGCCTATTTCCATGCATGGCTGATTTAGAGAGTATCTAAGAGAGGAGATTGGGGTTTTCCTTTCTCAATAATTTTTCTGATATAGTAACAGTGTGTGGGACTGTGCAGGAGAAGAGTTGGGTAACAAGGAAACACAGACCTACGCACATTTCCAAGCACACAGGAGGTGTAGTAGAGTGCCAGGTACCTGGTGAAGGGGTCCAAGAGAAATTTAGAACAACAATCGTAATGGTCAGCCAATGCACTCTCTCCTGTTGATGTTCCTCATAAAAAACTGGGTGATAGGGAGGAATTTACCAAGCCAATGTGAAGCTGAATCACAGGAGGGCAGAGCCACATATGAATCGTTGGCCAAAGCTAGAGAACAAGGCCTCTGCGTTAATTGCAGGGGCAGTTATAAAATGTGGCTGTTAACATGTTCCGCCTGGCTTGAACCTCGGGTAGTACATGCACGACTGTCCCATTGGTGAGCACTACATGAGTTAATTCATACTGAACACTTACAGTATTTGGCACATAGTAAATGTTCAAAAGTGCTAGCTGATAAATGTCTGATGCAATGAGCGAGCAACTATCGCTCAGTCTAGGAGAAGGACAAGAGGAACGGCCCCTCTTGCATGGGAGCCAGTCCCTTTTCCCATCCATTATGCCCTGAAAGTGTCTAAGCCCTTGGTTATAGTTGTCATGATAATTGATCGTCTATTAAATTTTATTATTTCTTATTAAATGTCTCAGCAACACATGCTATTATTAACATGTGTTACTACTAGCGAATTACTACTAGAGTTTCTGTAAGTGTTGCCAGCAGCAGCACTTATAACTTCTTGGCTCAGTGCTCACACACCAACAAAGATTTGGTAAATATCTTAAAGATAAAATGGTTTGCAAGCCTAGACATTTGCAAATAGACTTCTTTTAGCTCTGCTTAGAAATTCCTGCCTGCACACGTAAGATTGCCATTCAGGGCTGCATGTACCTAATTATGTTTATGGTACTCTGAATAATTTAGAAGGTTCTCAAGAGTAAATTTAACCAAAAGTAATTTTTAACATGAGTATTGCTTTTGGAACTTCTAAACTGGTAAGACTCTTCTGTACTTAGATAAGCCTAAGAAGTAAAAAAAAAAAAAAAAAAAAAAAAAAAAAAACCAAACAAGACCTCCTTTCATAGCAGATAATGATCTGTTTCAGACATCTTCAACTAAGCCACGAAAAAAAAAAAAATTCAGATCAAGAAAGTCCCAGCAGATAACATAGTACTGTACTCTGCTGAATGAGAAGGAGAGAGACAGAGAGTGGGGAGGGAGAGAGAGAGGAAAGAGAGAGAGGCAGAGAGAGAGAGAGATTTATCACCGGGCAGATGGTGCAATGAAATAAGGAACCCAGGCCCAGGTCCCACACAGTCCTTCTGCAGATACTTACCAAGTACCACTGCTGATTCCACATTGGATCATTGAAGAGATTTAGTGCTGAGTCTTGTAGAGCTGAGCGTTTGCTTCTCTTTTTTTCATATTGTTGTTCAGCCCATATCACCTACAAAGATTTTCAACACAAGAAAATCAAAAGCTAGGTAGCACTCTGTGTGCCACCAGCTCCCTCTATCTAATTCCAGGATCCTTGCTGTCAGAACAAGCAGCTCCATGACATTTTCGTTTGACCACAGATCACACTGGCAGCCGAGTGAAAAGAAAGGATTGCCCACTGGGGAGACGAGCATTTTCTCTATTACAGTAAAATGTATCTTTAGGGGGGAAGAGAAGCAGTCAGTGAAGTGATGAGTCCCTCAAATTATTTACACTGTGGTTTCGGTGGAAGTAGAAGTTGAGCCTGCTTTCATCAGAAAATGGGCCATAATATCCATTTTTATTCTGAAGATTGAGGCCCTATAGCTGAAAATTTGTCCATTTTCATGGAATGAGTCAACAAGCTAAGAAACTGCAGAGACTGCTGTTACGGTGTTCTTACGGCTTTATTTCTCTCTTTCTATGACAAAGGTAGAAACTGCAAATGTTACACTATCCAGGGATGGTGCTGTGTCTTTGCAAATTCAAAACTCTGCTTCTTCTGTGATTTAACCTCCTGCCTAAGAGTATTTAATATGAGAAACATATCTGGGGTGATGAACGGCATTACTGACCAGCCACACTTGCCATCAATTCAGTCTCATGTATTATGCAAAGAGATCTGACAACATGAAAATTACCTGGCCCGCATTTATGGCATAATCCTATTAGACTGAAGGCCCTGAGAGAGTGAGGGGCTCCCTTACAGTTATAACCACTATGAAACAATGCTATGCTCTTATTTTTCTGTGCAACATGAATATTTCCTACCCAAAATACAGCTATTCTGTTGTTGTATACTGATGAAGGTTTACGACAAGGATGAGGTGGGTACTGTTGATGTGAGTCCCCATGAGTCATTTCCAAAATTAAAAAATGAAAAATAATTTGCAGCTAAAGGATGAAAATGATCCACTAAGACTGTCTTGAATTTTCAATTAGGAAATAGAATGCAAACCTATTATAAACATTGG